>JACYXH010000659.1:15285000-15310000 GCA_026745465.1 Lota lota | reverse complement strand
CTGCATACTGGGGGACCTTAAGCATAATACTGATACTGAATTGTTCCACTCACTTACTTTCTCCTCCTCGCTAGTAGGAACTTTGTGTCCGTCTGGAAGATAGAGAGCTTTGAGGAGGAAATGGAATGAAAAATAAGGACTGAGAAAGACAGAGACTTATGGAGAGCCTAAAGTAACAAAGGCATTCCAAACATTAGCTAGAAAATGCTGCCCCCGCTACTGTTCCTGTCATTAACCAGATACTGGTAGCTAGTATTATCCTGGGCTAGCTAGCATTAGTCTCAAATTGCTAGAATTATCCTCTGCTAACTTAGCATTAGCCTCAGTTGTATAGTATTATATGTTTGTTATTTGTCTCTGCTCTCAACTATTAGCCAGTTGTGGGTAGATGGGAGTAGATTTAACTAGAGTACTCATGTATTGATAAGATATCTGTACTTCCATTTCATGTCTTGCTGAAGTATTATCTGGGACAGAACACAGATGCCTGGACATGATCTGTGAACCCTATCAGACTTAACATTGTGACATTGTGAGAATCGGTTATCGTCTGACTAATTTGACGGGGCTGGTTCCTCATGTGATGTCATCTTGATTACATAAAATACTGTAATCAAGCTACTCAAATACTTTCAATACACCGCTTGGTCTCTCTCACACTCACACTCTCACACACACACACACACACACACACACACACACACACACACACACACACACACACACACACACACACACACACACACACACACACACACACACTGAAGACAAGGCTTCCTTGATGAAGTAGGGTTGGTGGGTACTGTATTTCTTGACCTTTGACAAATTTGACAAGAACACACACATATATAAAGAAACACACACGCACACGCACACACACACACACACACGTTCAGGATACAATGACAACACATGCATGTACACAAACACATACACACGTACAAAGAAACACACACAAAACAAATACTCACAACCACAAACACACACACACAAAACAAATACACACAGATACACACACACACACACACACACACACACACACACCACACAGTAATATAGATACAAGACAAATCGAATAAATGAGGCTCCGAAAGCTAGAACAAAAAACAAACAAATAATGCGTTGAGTCTATTCTATATGCAGTTCTATTTTATATTTAGTTCTAGTCCATATGCAGTTATATTCTATATTCAGTCATATACCAGTTCTATTTATATATGCAGTTATATAATTTATTCAGTTATATTCTATTTTCAGTTCCATTCTTTATATAGTTGTATTCTATATTCAGTTCTATTCTATCTTCAGTTATTTTCTATATACAGTTATTTTCTATATGTAGTTCTATTCTATAATCAGTTATATTCTATATGCTATACCTATCTACTGCTATACCTCTACAAGTCCTCACACCTATACTAAATCATGCACACATACACATACACAAACACTGCAGGCATGCACACACACACACACACACACACACACACACACACACACACACACACACACACACACACACACACACACACACACACACACACACACACACAAACACACACACACACATGCACATACAGGGCTTTTAGTGCTTAAACAATCTGAACTTTAACCCCAGCCGGGGTATTGACCTGGTCAAAGTTCACAGACTGTTATTTTTTTGGGGGTTAATTCACATATATTCTCTCTCTCTCTCTCTCTCTCTCTCGCTCTCTCTCTCGCTCTCGCTCTCTCTCTCTCTCTCTCTCTCTCTCTCTCTCTCTCTCTCTCTCTCTCGCTCTCGCTCTCGCTCTCGCTCTCGCTCTCGCTCTCGCTCTCTCTCTCACTCTAAAGCAAGCAAAGTCAGAGAAACCTCATTATACATACACCCACCACCCACCCACCCACCCACCCACCCACACACACACACACATGCACACACACATTCACACTCACACACAAATTGCATATTAATATGCAATAATATAATATAATACAATATAATTTCAAGTTATTATTCCAGCCTAATTTACTTTTCCAACTTTTCTTTCAACGCAAAGTAAGAAACGTTTGCAGGGAACAGCAAGAGCAATGTATTGTGAAAACCACTTTGATATTGATATCTCAATAAGGCTTTGATATCCAGGAGGCCTGCACCTCCTCCAGGAGACCTGCACCTCCTCCAGCAGGCCTTCAGCTCCTCCAGGAGGCCTGCGACTCCTCCAGGAGGCCTGCAACTCCTCCAGCAGGCCTGAGCCTTCTCCAGGAGGAGCAGAAGCACCTTGCTGACTGCAGCGATTCCCTCCCATAACAAGACAAACAGGAAGAGGAGGAGAGGAGGAGGGTGCTTCTCTCGTCAGCCTTTTTCACTTCCTCTTTCTCCTGAGGCGTCTCCTTCAGGGTGGGGAGGCGGGTGAGGAGCAACTGTAGGACGAGCATGACTCACCCCCACCATCACTAAGCCTACTTCCATACTGCCCTCCTCAAAGACCCCCCTCCTCCACCACGCATACACACTCCCAAACCCCCCTCTACTCCTCATGTCTCCGTTCTCCGTTCTATCTAGTTCCTCTTTTAAAAACACTCCATCTGCTGCTTTCCTTTTTTTGGCATCACTTTCCTCTAATCATCTGATGACCTGCTTTCCTCTCAGCGTGGACACTAAAAACCAAACCATGTCCCTAGTTTCCCTGTCCCCTATTTTCTCAGAGCATTGGCAACCTTGCTCCCTCACTTCCTATGACTTTACATTTGCTGCTCCCTCACACCTGTTTTAGCATCCAAACTCACTATCTCTCCAGGCTAGGTCCATCAGAGGAGGGGCGAGCTGCACCAAGCCATTGATTGTAAATGCACTTCATTTAATAATATCAGCTATCATTCAGGTGAAGTGGCTACAGGATGGATAAATTATGAACGGATGATGGATGAATGGATGATGTATACAAGTCAGGATTACAGAAGTCCCTTTACTGTTCTTAGATGCACATGTCACAGTGTTTCATTCCATCTCCGCTGTCTATATTCTATCTGTGTTCTACTCTCTTATGTTCTCTATATAATCTGGGATACAGCAGTCCTTCTACGTTATTGCGGAACCTCTGGGGGGAGATGGCACAGAGCCTGGGCAGGAAACCAGAAACTGCAAGAATGGGTGTAGCAATGTGCATGCTACACCCCACCTAGGTTGCTGCCACACTCCACCTTGGTGACTTTTACTGGGCTCCTCCAGACAAGGACTCGGGGTGGTGGTGTTGAAAGCCAGTTTATTGTAAGGTTTGCAAACAAAGATGCATGACGATGGTGCTCCATGCTGCCATGTAGGAGATCTCCTTGAGTGTGTGTGGTAATGGGTGGTTTAACCTGTGTGCACATTGATTGCACAATGTACAACAAGTGTGCAGCCTCACCCAGCCCCAGAGTTCAATCAGTCTGACTCGGGCCAAGTGAGGCTGCTTAAACCAGCCATTATCCACACCCACTCTGTAAGAACTAGGGATGTGATACACTCCACAATGGAGTTTCACCTTGTTTCCTGTTTCGTTATGGAGATATTCTACTTTAGAAAACTAATTTGCACGAGTGGATGAGGCTTTCAGCAGGGGTTTTAAAGTGTATTTCTACAGTGGCCAGTCTGCACGGTGTTGATTTGAAACCTTCACATACACTTTTTTACAGTTTACTACTGCTGATTGAGTTTGTGTGTGCCAATTGGCGCTTACAGATGCCTGCCTCCAGCAACATGATTGGTCAAAACAAATATGAAGCGAAAGAAAGTGAAACGCCCCGTTCACCCAGATTTGATTTTGTCTGACATTAGATTTTAGATTATTAATCTGAAATTAGTGAGACTATATATTATATTGTACTTCCTAGATGTTCTGCTCCATATGTGATATTCTAGATGTTATTTTCCAGATGTTCCTTTTATAGATGTTATACTCCAGATGTTCTATTCTAGTTGTGGTAGATGTTCAATTCTAGATGTTAAATTATAGATAGTATAGGTGTTCTGTTCTAGATGTTCTATTATATATGTTCTAGATGTTCTATTCTAGGTGGTATGTGTTATATTCTAGATGTTCTGTCCTAGAGGTTATATTGTAAATGTTGTATTATATATGTTCTATTCCAGAGGTTCTGTTCTAAATGTTCTGTTCCAGATGTTTTATTTCAGATGTTCTGTTCTAGATGTTTCATTCCAAATATTCAGTTCTAGATGTTCTAGATGTTCTGTTCTAGAGGTTATATTCTAGATGTTCTATTCTAGAGGTTATATTCTAGAGGTTCTAGGTGTTCTATTTTATGTTCTGTTCTAGTTGCTTTATCCAAAATGTTCTGTTCTATGTTCTATTCTAGCTGTTCTATCCCAGATGCACTGTTCTCAATGTTCTGGACTGAACTTCATGTTCTTTTTCAGTGAAACAGTCGTCAACTCATCCAGCCATTGCATCATTTGAGATATTTTATCGTTGGACATCATACCCTCACTTCCTTTGTTCCCATGTAAGCGTAATGTTCTATTGAAATTAATAGTAACACTGCATTCATGAGGAAATATCTTGCCTGGACAGGGCTGATTCATGGCCCTGGCATACTTTTTGGAGGTTTCCTAGATAAAACAACATATTATCATATCCATTAAATTAAACTGTCTAAGTAGAAATAAACAAATAATATAGAAATTTAAAAATATATAAATATAATTGTTATTGTTGGAAATTGGGTCTGTGTAAGAAATCATGAATAATCGTACAGTGACATGTTATGTCGTCTTCATCTGTTGCTAAATAATGAAAAACGTATTGACAGTTATTAATGAAAAGAGTAGGAATGTGTCCAAACCTGAGATTTAAGCATATTTGTGGTATTATGTGAGCCATGAAACTCAATTAAGTGATCACACAGCACTTATTCACAGTCAGATTACTCAAGTGTTAGTGCTATCCCCATGAACTCATATGCTACTGACCATGTGCTTCCCTAATAGAAGGTTACAGAGGTTAAATTTATTTTGGCCTGGTATCATTCTATGGAGATAGATTTGTGTCTTTATGTCGAGTGCAAAACATTTTGTTTTGCAAACAAAAATAATTATTTTAATTAATTATTAAATTAGCTTTTAAGGATTTAACAGGCCAATTTGTTTTCAAATATCAAATATTGTATAATCAAGATCAAAACATTACTTATTCCAATCTTTTCATTTTTTTATTCAAACCAAAATAATTGCTTTAAAAGTTTTGAGACCAAAATAAATGCAGTTGAACACAAAAACACCTTCCATTTTGGCTACTTTTCCCCCTTTGGTCAGGCTGTCTAATGAGGCCAAAAAATTTGGACTCAAATATTACATAATGGAGAACAAAACGATATATGCATTCCAATTAAAAATTATTGTATTTCAAAGAAATGCAGACAACAGCTCTAAACGTTTTTGAGAATTTTTTTTTTGGGATGCATTTCCCTCATTTGGTTAGGTTGTTAATGGTTTGATCTCGGTGACATTTTCTGTGCGTTCGCGAGTTTATGGTTGCGAAGTTAAATATTTTGGTTGCAAATTCTGCTCTTTCCTTTGCACTTTTGACCCCATATAGGCAGGCTTTAGAGGGTAACTGATGCTTCTCAGTTGGTCGATAGTTTTTTTAATATAAATGCACCCAATGAAGTTAAATTTTTTTATCGTACACATGTGGATGCCAAGCACATTTGGTTTTTTAATTAATCGCACCAGCGGTTATTGGAATAGATGATAATAATTTGCAATTAACCAGTCATCCTAAACCAGCCAAAGCCAAAACGTTCCCAGGATAGTGAAGTCATTTATTACTTATTCACTGACAATAGAAATTCAGTTTGCCATGGTAGCATGGGGGAATCCACTGATGCCTTGAAGTTTTATTTTTGTCAGAGCTTGTGATCGAATTTGACTCATTACATTATATTGTATGTATATATAAGTAAAGAGGCGTTATTTTGGACCATCACTAGGATTGTAAGTTCATTTAATGTGGTACTCTGCAAGACATGCCTATTTATAACAAGAACAAAGATGACTTTGTCATCAGGCAGGAGCCTGGTGACTGGTAGTGATCCAGATAGTGGGAGGAGCCTGGTTGTGATACAAGTGAGTGGGAGGGGCCTTGTGGTTACACAGGTGAGTGGGAGGAGCCTGGTGGTTATAAAGAGAGTGGGAGGACAGGTGAGTGATGCAGGTGAATTGGGCAGATAAGGACATGTTTCTACAACAGACAGCCGGTGACAGAACTACAAGGGGACGGTGCTTGAAGTAGAGGGTGGTTGTGTGTTGGGTGGTGGTGGTGGGGGTGGTGGGGGGGGGGGGGGGGGGGGGGGTGAAAAAGGGGAAACTTACCAGAAGGAAAGCAGGAAGTGGGCGGAGTCATGATGCCGGGAAGCCTCCCGCTTGGAGATGACAAAGTCGGAAGGACAGATCGACCACAAGAAACGTGTATTCACACTCGTGCACGCACACACAGACCCATACACCCAGTGAACACTCATATGTGCACACACATGGAGACATCATGTCTTCCCACATGTCCTCCATCGGTAAGACTCATGTATAGCATAGTCATATCATCTTAGCATCTACACTTACATCTATGCTAGCATCACCATGGGGAAAGTGTAGCGTTAGCAGGTTAGCATAGTTAGTCACAGCCACTCTCTGGAAATGAGTCAGCTGCATCCAGCAGGGCACCAGGTCTGCCCTGCTAATACTTCTGCCTTTGGGAACACACAGTAGGATTTACCCACCTTACACAACACTAGCCTTGCACACACACACACACACACACACACACACACACACACACACACACATACACATACACACGCACACTGCTGAGCAAACCAAAAAAGTGGTGGGAAAACAACAAATTCAGTACAAGTAAAATACCTAACTACTACGGTTCAAACTAATATGGTCCATCGAAACATGTGTTTTCTTAGACCTTTCTCTGAAGTTCATCATCTCAAGGTAGGCCCAACAGCTCCTGGGCTCCTCGGTGGAACACACATCTAGAGACACTTCTACAGCAGCTTACAGCCTCCCAGTGAGACTTGTACCATCAGCCACAAAGCTGCGAGCTCATGCCTTGCTCAGCAGAACTTCAGTACCCGTAGTTATTGGACATCAGGGCGAAATGTTTGCATTCAATATTTGTTTATGCTATTGTATTTTATAAACGTCTCTTTTTTCAGCTTTGTGATTGTCTTATTTAGGAAATGTAACATGTCGTTTTAGCAGTGTTTTTGATAAGTTATGTTCGGTGACGCTAAATTGGGCTATGTTGTGCTAAGATGCTGTATGGGCACAACATTCCAACCAATAGATACACATTTCAGACCTGATTCACCTTTAAACAAAACTGTAAGCAGTAGGTTCCACAACTGTTACCAATCCACTTAAAGATCCAATCCCATCCCTCACACTATTTATCATACCCTGATATGGTCGATCAGCTGCACAAATCTCGCATTGCAACAGCAATGAAACAGCCTTCCATTGTCCTGCCAACCTGCAGGTGAAGACAATGACAGATGTACATGGAGGTGCACACAGCTCTGCTGTCGTGTTGGTATTATAGGACAAGGAAACAGTCTGTGGGTATGTGTGTGTGTGTGTGTGTGTGTGTGTGTGTGTGTGTGTGTGTGTGTGTGTGTGTGTGTGTTTCTGAGAGCGACAAACATTTTTAAAGGTCAGCAATGTCATCTTGACTGAGAAGAAGAGCAGGTTATGTAAGTGTGTTAGGCTTCATTTCATCCCAAACGACTGCTCCCAGACACCTGCATGTGTGTGTGTGTGTGTGTGTGTGTGTGTGTGTGTGTGTGTATGTGTGTGTGTGTGTGTGTGTGTGTGTATGTGTGTGCTGACAGACATACCACGGAAAGAGTCTGTCTCTTCACACATGATTGTATTTCACCACAATCTGTGAATCTACCAGTGACAACCACATCATAATTGTCACATTTGGCAAGAGCTTAAAAACCAAACATAAACATTAATACATACACACATACTGTACATACATACATACATACATACATATATATATAAATATACATGCATGCATACATACATACATACATACATACATACATACATACATACATACATACATACATACATACATACATACATACACATAAATACAAACAAACACACATGCATTAGATGAGTTTATCTGTATTGTGTTTTTAAGTATGGAGATAGTTACATAGTTGAGAGTCATATTTTATATGTGTATTTTGGCGTATATATATATATATATATATAGAGAGAGAGAGAGAGAGAGAGAGAGAGATAAAGAGAGATAAAGAGAGAGAGGGAGGGAGGGGAGGGAGGGAGGGAGGGAGGGAGGGAGGGAGGGAGGGAGGGAGGGAGGGAGGGAGGGAGGGATGGAGGGATGGAGAGATAGATAGATAGATAGATAGATAGATAGATAGATAGATAGATAGATAGATAGATAGATAGATAGATGTCTCAGTGTCTCTCCCATTTACAGTGACTGCCATTGGGATAGTTATGGGATGGATTTATGACGCTGATAATTATCGTCGCATGCTTGTCACTCACAATTGCTTGTAATTTATGAGCACTCACACGGTGTTGTGAACAAATCACATTCAACTTAAATGGAGGAAGATGCATCTGTGTGTGTGTGTGTGTGTGTGTGTGTGTGTGTGTGTGTGTATGTGTCTGTGTGTTTGAGTCTGTTCTGGCATTCAATCTGCTAGTGTGTATGTACATTTGTGTGAATGCGTGTGTGTGTGTGTGTGTGGGGGGGGGGGGGGGTGTGGGTGTGTGTGGGTGTGTGTGATGAGCCTGCATGAATGTTGTGAAATCAGACTGAAGCCCTCTCCTCTTGGAGAACGTGGACAACAAAACGCCCTCAGATGAAACGCCATCCAAAAAAGCTCTCAGAGAAAAATGATGAGCAATGAGGTCACTGCCTCCACAATAGCACCAGCAAATCAGAAGCCAGTGGTGAAGAACTGGATGGTTTGACCCAGCCAATCACTGGATAGTGTTTGAGAGGTTGTAGAATGAATCGCCATAGTATTGCGTGAGTGTGTGTGTGTGTGTATGTATATGGGTGTATGTATGTGTGTGTGTGTGTGTGTGTGAGAGAGAGAGAAAGAGAGAGAAGGTCATGTAGATAAAGAAATAGAGAGATAGTCATAGAGATAAAGCGAGACAGATGTAGTATCAGAAGAAGAAGGGAGGAAGAAGCTTAAAGGACAGGAATGTGAGTGGTAGACAGAGGGAGCATGTTGTTGTCATGAGGGTGGAGATCTGTAGGCTAGCAAACCGCTGCAGCCTGGTGCGTGTTATCCAGCACACGCATATTTAGACAAGGTCAGGCTGTCGGCCCTCAAAGAGACCCAGAGAGACCCTATAAACCAAAGTGAGACCTCGAGAGACCTTATAACCCCTGGTGGGACCATGAGATAACGTATTATACCTAGTGGGACCCAGAGAGACCTTATAACCCCTAGTGGGACCAAGAGATAACTTAATACACCTAGTGGGACCCAGAGAGACCTTATAACTCCTAGTGGGACCCATAGAGATCTTTAAGCCCTAGTGGGACCCAGAGAGACCTTATAATCCCTCCACCTCCACTACCTCCACCTTCAATGTCTCCACCTCCACAACCTCCACCTCCACTACCTCCACCTTCAATACCTCCACCTCCACAACCTCCACCTCCACTACCTCCACCTTCAATACCTCCACCTCCACAACCTTCACCTCCACTACCTCCACCTTTAATCCCTCCAACTATGCTACCTCCACGTCTTCCACTACCTCCACCTTCAATACCTCGACCTCCACAACCTCCACCTCCACTTCCATCTCCATACAGCCCAGCAGAAGATGGCGTCTCTCAACTCTTAACTTGAGGACAAGACCTTACTTAAGAGTCCACAGCAGGAAAACAAAAGCCAGTGTTTATTTGCAGGCCAAACAGAGCAGGAGCCACAGTCGCTTCTCTAAACAGAACCTTCTGGAAAGATGCAGACAGAGCATATCTCAGAGTTTCACTCAGACGCCTGGGACGACATTTACGACATTTAGGCAAAACTCTTATATAGACTGTTTACGCTCCTCTTTTACAGGCTGTTTTCCCTCGCTCTGTCACTAAACTCCAGTCATCACTCCATCATTCCTTTCTCTTCTCTCACTGCAAGCACACCTCTACTCTCATCTGTTATTGTAACTGTTGGTGAGGTTCTGGCTCCCCCTCCTCCACAACCTCAACCACCACCATCTCCCCCCCCCCCCCCCCCCCCCCCCCCCCCCCCCCCCCCCCCCCCCCCCCCCCCCCCCCCCCCCCCCCATCGCTCCTCCACCACCACCATCCCCCTACTACCACCGCCACCTTACCCAAACAAAAGGATCATACGTCTTGTTTCTGTGAATGTTGTATAATGACAGTTACATCTTGGAGCTTTGACACATATCTGACCTTATGTAAGAGTCTGCAGTTCCAGGGTGTGTATCTCCTCATGTGTGTGTGTGTGTGTATGTGTGTGTGTGTGTGTGCCCGTGTACGTGTTGCAGAGTGTGTGTGTGTCACCTCAGAGTGTGAAAGAGGAAGTGTGTTGTGCTAATCTCGCTCTCTGCCAGAGTCCGCAGGCTTCCTGTGGGTGTCCAGGCTGGGACAGAGGGGTGGGTAGGTAAAGCCAGCGGGGCTGCGGTTCCGACCTATCAGCTTCTGCGTCTGTCTGGCTGTTACCGCGGGCAACCACAGCTTAAATAATAGGAGCAGCGCTACCTGCCATTCAGAATCTGATGGGAGATCTAATCTATCTGCCCATCTGTCTGACACGAACACACACACACAAACACACACACATATATGGACATACACACACACACTCACACATATATGGACATGCACACACACACATATAAGGACGTGTAACCACACACACACACACACACACACATATATGGACATGCACAAACACACACACACACACACTCACACACACACACACACATATGGACATGCACAAACACACATTAAGGCACAGACATACACACATACACACAAACACACACACTCATACACACAGCTAAGCAAACACCCAAACATTTGAACCACACACACACACTTATATAACAATAACGTTTCTCAGAATGTCCTGACTTTGCATGTGTGTTTGTGTGTATAAGAATTTATGTGTGTTTGTGCATGCATATGCCTGAGTGTGTGCATGTCTCAGTATGTGTGTGTGTGTTTTTGTATTTGTGTGTGTGTGTGTGTACGTCACTGTGTGTATATTAGTGTGTGTTGCATTGTGTTTTGTGTGTGTGCTACCCCAGTAAAATATATAAATAATCTGCCGTTATTGGTTGAGAAAGTGTTCTGGTTAAAGAAGCAGCAGTAGAGTGTTGGCCAGGAGAGTGAAGGATTGTGGGAAGTAAACCGGCGGGGAGTGAGGGCAAGTTTCTACCCAACAGGAAGAAGAAGTCAGCACTAAGGTCAACATGTTGGACCTTAGCACAGCCATGTTTATATTTTAATAAAGGTTAAAGAATCAAGGTTTAGCTGAACTCCACACGAAAAATATTTGCACGTTGTCATTCCACTAATTAATTTTATAATTGTTATAATCGCCAATAATTTTATAATCGCCAAGATGAATAGTCTTGAGAGACGGATAGAGCAAGCAGAGCATTTGTATGTGTGTTTAGGGCCTCTATGTTTATACCATAATATAGAACTATAATATAGAATATATAGCTTAACACTCGTTTACTTGACCAAAGCCTAACTCAACACAAAAATGTGCTCAGTAGAGCATCGACCTCCGCCAAGGATTCAGCTTGACTGAAGTGGGCGTGGCTTGGAGGAGGCCAATTAGCTGCTCTGAGCTGAGTCCGATGACCTCCCACAAGGCCCCCCCCCTTTTATATATATATATATATATATATAAATATATATATATACATATATAGTAACGTTACAATATATAATATATAATATATATATATATATTGGCTATATAAGGTATATGGAGGTATATATATATATATATATATTATATTATATTTGATTTCCCAGGGCGGATTATTCCGCAGGATGTAGGACGGGCTGCATGTAAAGAAGACAGACTACAGTCACGGTGTATTCTGAGTGAAAACATAATGTGTGGTTGAGAGAAGAGAGAGTGAGACAGCTACCTGTCTGTGTGCGCATGATGTCACCACATCCACCACTGAGAACTGGCTTATAGACTGAAGGACACACAATCTGTACATCATACCCACACAATGAGGAAGTTCACACACACACATAC
Organism: Lota lota; assembly: GCA_026745465.1. Taxonomy (NCBI): domain Eukaryota; kingdom Metazoa; phylum Chordata; class Actinopteri; order Gadiformes; family Lotidae; genus Lota; species Lota lota. Next base: position 15,297,685 of record JACYXH010000659.1, on the reverse strand, counting down.
ACACACACTGAGACACACACTAAGACACACACAAAAAGGCATACAGAGAAAGACATACACGGAAACACACAGAAACACAAACATTGCTTAAAGTAACATAAACGTAATGACCGTGTGCCTTAGCACTTCATCTTCATTAGGCCGCAGGTGACTAAGAGGACTTTTGAATTAGCATCCAGGTAGTGAATTGCAACCTCGACCCTCAAGAGTGCATGGTGAAAGCGATTAAACACTATTTAAAAAGCTATACTTTATTAAGAATGTATAAAATGTATCGAATTTAGTCACTGCTAGCTAGCTAACTCTCCGGAAAGAAGCAGAATGAACTCAGCATTTTGTAAAAGAATAAAGAGTGAGTCTAATTAAAGACTACTCCCTTCCACGCATCATATACCTACATCAGCAATTCTTGTAATAATTTTTGAAACAAGCTTCCTTCACACTGCAAGCCTCAATGCTCAATTCTGATTTATTGCAATGATCAGATTTTATTATTTGACTGATCACATATAAATGTGGCCAATATCAGATTCCAGTGTGAACTGGTCCCAGTCCGAACTTACTTACATGTGCGTACTTAATGCACAAAGTAACAATAACAAAGACAACAAGCACACGGTTTAATTTATAAGTTGATGTGTGGTAGACACTGTGGATATTTTCACACTGGTGATAATCAGTAATCAGTGATTGTTTTTTCCTTTTAATTTCTAAAGCACTAATTCATTAAAACGAATGTGATATTTTAAAGGGATTATATTTTTGTTGTTAATATTTTCACTTGGGGGTACTACTACAATAGGTTTACATGCTTAATGTTATAAATACACATTATTTTCACACTGTTCATTGCTGCTTAGCGACTTAGCGTCTCTTGAAGGTCACCCGAAAAGCCCAGTCTGCTCTGATTGGTCAGCTGGACCACTCTGTTGTGATTAGTCAGACGCTTAGCGCTTGTGTCGGAGTCCCGAGCAGCTATAAACGTTGCCGGTATCAATGGCTTCGGTTCAGCCGCACCTTATCGAACCCGAGTCTGATACAGAATCATAAATTCAGGCTGAACAATCGGTTCACCCAAAAGTTGAACTTACGAACTTACGATATGACTGTTCAGACTGAGGTCTTATTGCAATAAATTAGACCTGTATCTGATAAAGTGGCCCAAATCAGAATTGAAAAGGTCAGATTCCATGTGATTTTTGCTGTTCTGATCAGAACTGATCAGAATCACGTATGAACGGATTTGTGCCACGTTTGCTCGCAGTGGGAACAAGGCCAGTTCAATTTGTAGGCGGTGTCAAAAAGTTGTTCGTCTTAATAAATACGTTTTTTTTAACTACACAATTACGCCAAATTGTTGTCTTTGTTATGACTCGTTATAACAAAGCATATCATTATTATGCATATATATAAGCATATCCTAACAAAGCATATAATTATTTTCCTAAAATAAATAATAATTTTAAGCCTCTGGTACAATACTTTAACATTTCCCACCAAGCAACGATGCTTCACGGACATAATTGACAGAAAGTTGCTAATTTTGCCTTTGGTTTCGTGAAGCCAAAGGCATGCCCATACAAAGAAGATGTCACAAGCTGTCCATTGAGGTTTATCGGTATTAAATACAATCAGATACAACATCTATTTTTTATTGTATAGGGCAGTCCATGGAGGGAACTAAGAGGTCCAAATACACGACCGGAATGCTAATAAGAATGCTTGCGTCCAATCACCTGCCTCTTTCTGTTGTACTATGGTTGTTGTTGTTCATGCTCCGCTCTATTTGCATGACTGTATACTTGTAGTGACCATATTTTACAAAAAGTATTGACTTGAGTAAATACTAAAGTCATATAATACATACCTAAAGTCATATTATTGGTGTGTTTGTTAATCTAGATGCTCCAAAAGCTGATGATGGACACAGACATCTAGAGATATGTTGGTTGATTGATAAATTAGTAGCTAGAGAAAGCTGTGAAGAAAAATGTTTTACAGGCCGAGATACAGCATTCTACATGGAGTCAGTCATCTCGCTCTCTCTCTCTCTTTCACTCACTCTCTCTCTCTCTTGCTCTCACACTCTCTCTCTCTCTCTCTCACTCTCTCTCTCTCGCTCTGTCTCACGCTCTCTCTCTCTCTCTCGCTCTCTCTCTCCATCACCAAACGCACCACATACACACACTCTCTCTCTCGCTCTCTCTTTCTCTCTCTCTCTCTCACTCTCTCTCTCTCTCACTCTCTCTCTCTCTCTTTCTCTCTCTCTCTCTCTCTCTCTCTCTCTCTCTCTCTCTCTCTCTCTCTCTCTCTCTCTCTCTCTCCATCACCGAACACACCACATACACACACAAACACACAATATACATTTTACACAAAAAACGTAACACAAGAAACACACAACCCACACACACATGCACATACACACCCTCACACCCTCACACATGTTGAGTCTGGAGGTCTGGTACCGACTAGTCATGAGAGTCCTGGGCCGGGGGAGCGAGGTGGGATCAGGTGAGATCAGGGCAGGGTTAACATCAGATTAAACTCTTAGCAGCAGAATGCTGTCTGAGCCACGTTGAATCACAGCCCACCTTCAACCAGGTAGGGCGTGTGTTTGGATGTGTATGTTTTGGTATGTGAGGGTGGGGGCGGCATGTCTTTGTCACAGCGTACCACACACAAATATCTATAATAGTAATAATAATAATGATAATAATACATTTTATTTATAAAGTGCCATTCAATGATCACAAGCCAAGTTACAGCAATGAGGAGAAACAAAAACAGAATGCAGGCACACGCACACACACGCTGCCAGTTGGTTGATCTGAAACCAAACAGTAAACCCAGATCAAATTCACCCTGCAGGCACACACCTTCGAGGGGAATGGTTCCCTCCCCCAGGATGTGACCAGGACATCCTTATAAGAGCTTCCTGTTCCTCTTACCCGCTTTAAATAGACAGTGTGAAGGTGTACTGTACTGCCAGAGGCCTACAGAGGCAGGTCAGTCTGCAACGTGAACATTCCAGAAAACATTCCTTTGGTGTTAATGACAGATGTTTATGTCTGTTGATTAGGACTCAGTCATGAGCCCCTCCCCCAGGCGTGCCGTCTGTGGTTGAACTAGATCCAGGCTGAGTGACATAAGCATGCAAACTGTCTGATCCCCCCTCACAGGTGCCTGGCTGTTGGTTTGGTTGTTCTGTTGGTGGACGCAGTCCCACCCAGTTCACAGATTTCCTTCAGACCTGACACGGTCAGACGATAGTAGGAACACATTCCTAACTGGAAACAGGTTTTAAAGAGAGGCCTTTGTGAATGGATGGTCTCTTTTAGTGTCTTGGATCAGAACAACAGTTTTTTGAAGATCCCATTTTTGTTTAAGAGCACCGTTGGGATTGTTCGACCCGGGAACTGTGTTGTTTTTGTTACCATGGTGAACAGATTATTGTTAGTTACTGCAGAAAGATCTGCTTGCTGTTGCCTTTATAAACCAAAACAGACGGTTAACCACAGAGAGATAGATAGATAGATAGATAGATAGATAGATAGATGGATAGATAGATAGATAGATAGATAGATAGATAGATAGATAGATAGATAGATAGATAGATAGATAGATAGATAGATAGATAGATAGATAGATAGAGTGATAGAGTTATAGAGTTATAGATAGGTAAATAGATAGATAGAGTGAGAGATAGATAGATAGATAGATAGAGTGATAGAGTGATAGAGTGATAGATAAATAGATAGATAGAGCGAGCAAGAGATAGATAGATAGATAGAGTGATAGAGAGATAGATAGATAAATAGATAGATAAAGTGAGAAATAGATAGATAGATAGATAGATAAATAGATAGATAGATAGATAGATAGATAGATAGATAGATAGATAGATAGATAGATAGATAGATAGATAGATAGATAGATAGATAGATAGATAGATAGATAGATAGATAGAGTGATAGAGTGATAGAGTTATAGATAGGTAAATAGATAGATAGAGTGAGAGATAGATAGAGTGATAGAGTGATAGAGTGATAGATAAATAGATAGATAGAGCGAGCAAGAGATAGATAGATAGATAGATAGATAGATAGATAGATAGATAGATAGATAGATAGATAGATAGATAGATAGATAGATAGATAGATAGATAGAAAGATAGAAAGATAGATAGTTATAGAGAGATACGTTTATTGATTATTGGTTGATTTATAGATTAGTTGATTGATTGAGTGATTGATTGCTAGAGAACGACTGACAGAGATCGTGATAAAAAGAGTAAATAGGGAGAAGAGAGGGAGAGTGAGAAAAGGTTTTAGCGTCATGGCTTGGAGAACTTTGTACTCTCCAAACACACATAAATCCTCTCAGCTGCCTGACAGCAACATGATTTTTGGCAGACCATAGGTGATACTAACACGAACCATGCGGGAGAGGAGAGAGGAGCGAGTAGAGGAGAGAGAGAGGGGAGTGGAGGAGGACAGGAGGAGAGGAGAGATGGAGGAGGAGAGGAGAGAATGGGGGAGAGGAGGAGAGTAGAGGCACGAAGCGGAGGGGAGGGAAGGAGAGGTGACAGTGAGGAGCAGGGATGAGAGGAGAATCAAGGAGGGAAAAAGATTGATTGAGAGGAGAGAGGAGCAGAGACATAGAGGTCCAGGGGAACGCAGGAAAGATATAAAGAGAATACGAGTGTGAGAAAGTGTACTGTTACCTCTCTCTCATTCACACCAAACTCCTGACTCACAGAACTCACAGATATCAGAACACACAGAACTCAGAACTCATAGAGCTCAGAACTCACAGAACTCTACACTCACGGAACTCACATACACAGAACCCAGAGACCAGAGACCACCATAGATTAGAGCCCAGTGACGACCAGAGAGCAGAGACAACCAGAGACCAAAGACCAGAGATCAACAGAGACCAGAGACCAGAGACCACCAGACTACTAGATATCAGAGACAAGAGCAGGACCAGGTCCTCCCAGCCAGAATTAGAACCCATGGTCTGTTTATACATACCAACCTACCCCTACACACACACACACACACACACACACACACACACACACACACACACACACACACACACACACACACAGGCGCACACACTCTCTCTGAAACACACGTGTTTATACACCCACACACAAACACACACACACACACACACACACACACACACTGTCTGAAACACACACACACACACACACACACTCTCTGAAACACACACGCCTCCTGCCATCACCACAACCACCTCAATAACAATCGTTACCTTCTATGTAGGAAAGAAAGAGAGGGAGAGAGGAGGCTACAGTTTATTTTATTTGGATGAAGACGTGCACTTCTCATCCACACACACACACAACCCTGTGATGTTCTTCATCATTGTAATTGGACTCATTAGGAGAAGGGGTGGGTTCCGGCCGGGATCGACTGGGGTCCAGCTGGGGCCCGTTGGGCTGTTGTCATTATTGATGTAGCACCACCAGGCTTTGCCGGAACGTTAAAACAGCTTTGTTTTGGCACCGGAATGCTAAGAGGCTAGTTACTCCCACTGCTGAACAGTATTTACACACACACACACACACACACACACACACACACACACACACACACACACACACACACACACACACCACACACACCCACACACACACACACACACACACACACACACACACACACACACACTCAAATATCATAAAGATACATCACACAAGCAAGCGCACACACACACACACACACACACACACATATTATTATCTTGCCTGGGAGTAAAGAAAGACAACCGAAACCCAACCAAAACACAACTAAAACACAACCATAACATATCCATTACATAATGATAACACAACCATACCATTACCATGACTCAACCATAACATATCCATTACATAACCATAACACAATCATTACTTAGCCATAATATTACCATAACTCAACCATCACATGACCATAACACAACCAGGCCGCAACATGAACACAACCAGAACAAAACCATAACTTAATCCCTAACATTACCATAAAACAACCATAACCTAACCATAACATTACCATAGCACAACCATAAATAACATAACCTGAAAACAACCAGAGACCAACCAAAACCGGCTCAGTGATCAGTTACTGTAGACAGGCAGAACAGTGTTGCAACTCTCTACAGGAGAGAGGGCCCAGGGAGACCTGCCTGTCCTGAATCTACTGGTCTGAGCAGCTGATTCCTGCTTGTCCTGGATCTACTGGTCTGAGCAACTGATCCCTGCTGGTCCTAGATCTACTGGTCTGAGCAGCTGATCCCTGCTGGTCCTGGATCTACTGGTCTGAGCAGCTGATCCCTGCTGGTCCTGGATCTACTGGTCTGAGCAGCTGATCCCTGCTGGTCCTAGATCTACTGGTCTGAGCAGCTGATCCCTGCTGGTCCTAGATCTACTGGTCTGAGCAGCTGATCCTGGCTCTACTGGTCTGAGCAGCTGATCCCTGCTGGTCCTAGATCTACTGGTCTGAGCAGCTGATCCTGGATCTACTGGTCTGAGCAGCTGATCCCTGCTAGTCCTGGATCTACAGAGACAGAGACTCAGCCTTGAGCTGGATGGATGACGTCACCCCAAGCACAACAAAACCAGACACTTAGCAGCTTAGCGGTGTGGGCTAGCGGCTACTGCACTGTGGCCGGCGTGTCGCGGCAAGTGTGAATGAGACCCACGAGGTGTTTGTAAGTGTGTGTGACTGTGTGTGTGTGTGTGTTTGTGTGTGTGACTTTTTGTGTGTGCGTTTGTGTGTGTGTGTGCGTTTGTGTGTGTGTGTGCATCCATGTGTGTGTGTGTGCGTCCATGTGTGTGTCTGTGTGTGTGCATCCATGTGTGTGTATGTGTGTGCGTCCATGTGCGTGTGTGTGTGTCTCTGGTCTGGGTGTCTAGCGTAGGATTATCGCTGACTCCATAAAGTAATTCAATCATTCACTCATGAGAAGTCAGTTTAAAGTCCCACGACGTCTCTTCTCTCCCCAGCACCGCAGAGCACAGTGTCTACTTGCCGCATGTTAGTGTGCTTTTGTGCATGTGAAAATGACAGGCTGCGTTGTCTGTGTTGGTTCTGGCTCACTGCCTGTTCTAGAGAGTGGCTCTAAATAGGCCACAGTATGTTTGGACCAGAGGACTGTATTTATGTCACAAGTTTACAATATCCATGGCCGCCGACGCACACTGATGACTTGCGGTCTGAGAAATCATTTTAGGCTCCTGAATTTAGTTTGAAAAGTCAAATATTTTGGTAGTGGAGTCTTTAAGGCTCTCAAGTGATGTTTTGGGCATGATGTGGGCAGGGAGGACTCTAACTATGCTGTAATACAGGAGGAGAGGAGACCAGGTGACTACAGAGGAGACAAGAGAGTAGAGGAGAGGAGAGGAGAGGAGAGGAGAGGAGAGGAGAGGAGAGGAGAGGAGAGGAGAGGAGAGGAGAGGAGAGGAGAGGAGAGGAGAGGAGAGGAGAGGAGAGGAGAGGGCGGAAGAGAGAGAGAGAGGAGAGAGGAGAGAGGAGAGAGGTAAGGAGAGAGGAGATATGTAAGGAGAGGGTAGAAAGAAGAGGAGAGAGTAGGGAGAAGAGAGGAGAGAGGAGAGAGGAGAGAGGAGAGAGGAGAGAGGAGAGAGGAGAGAGGAGAGAGGAGAGAGGAGAGAGGAGAGAGGAGAGGAGAGAGGAAAGGAGAGAGGAGCGAGGGAGGAGAAGAGGAGAAAACAGTTGACAACCATGTCTTTGAGTTTATTTCTAATTGTCAATATTGATGTTGGAGTTTCTGTTACTCTGGTAGTAACCTACCAGGATATAGAACAGCTGCCATCCAGTGGTTGTGTGTGTGTGTGTGTGTGTGTGTGTGTGTGTGTGTGTGTGTGTGTGTGTGTGTGTGTGTGTGTGTGTGTGTATGTGTGTGTGTGTCTGCCTAGCCAATCAGCGTCCTGCATGGAACTTACGCAATAATATAAATGAGCCACTGTAATATCTTAAGTTCTCACATTAGAGAAAAAGACAGATAGAGAAACAGAGAGAGAGAGATTGGGGAAGGGATGAAGACAGATAGACAGAGGTAAGGACGGGATAAAGTGTCCAAAGTCCAGAGCATGTCTGATGAGTATTTCTGGAGGCGGACTTTAAACTTGTCTGTCTGTCTGACTGTCTGTCTGCCTCAATGTCTGTTTGCCTGTCCGTCTGATGGTTAGAGGTGAAGTGGGAGGAGATAGAGGTGGGGCCAAATCTGAAAGTCTTAAAGTGATCGTAGCAGAGGGGGAGTGGTCTACAACAGTAATCAGTGGAAGGGGTCATAGCTATGCATTCAATGGGGGTTTAGCCTAATTGCTAAAGGAATTACGGTTAAAAGTTACTTATATAGTATTGTATTACATTTTGTAGTAATTAAGGACCATACAACACTAGTATTATTTAGTATTACCTCAATGGTACTTCCACACAAACTGATCCAAATTAATCCATAGTTTTTATCGTCCATACCTTGTCAGTAATAAGAGTAGGACAAACCTGCAGCACAGAAGAAGTCAGTCACGTTCCTCTGTGTGTCATTTGATTATTGCTCCAAGTGTGTGTGAGTGTGTGCATTTGTGTGTGTATGTGTATTTGGTGAATGTGTGTCTGTGCGTACGTGCCTGCGTGTGGGTGTGGGTGTGGGTGTGTTTGTGTGTATATATGTGTGCTTGCGTGTGCGTGCCTGCGTGTGTGTATCTGTGTGTGTGTGTGTGTGTGTGTATGTGCGTGTGTGTGTGTGTGTGTGTGTGTGTGTGTGTGTGTGTGTGTGTGAGAGAGAGAGAGAGAGAGAGTGACATGTCTGTGATTCTGGAGTTTATTGAGGCAGAATGTGAGATTGGTCATGTAGGACCTGCTGAGCAAACACAAGATAGCACATGCCTCCTGGAACACTGAGCTAATACTCCTAGTGGGTCATGGCCTGCTATAGAGAGAGGGGGAGAGAGATACCTGGACAGAGAAGGAGAGAAAGAAAGAGAGCGAGAGAGAGACTGAGTCAATAGAAGAATGAGAGAGACCTGGAGAAAGAGAGGGAAAGAAACTGGGGGAGCGAGAAATAAAAGGAGAGAGAGATTGACAGAGTGCGAGAGAGAGAGAGATAAAGAGAGAGAGAGAAAGAGACATAGAGAAAGAGTCAATAAAAGAGAGAGAGACCTGGGAGTGCGAGAGAGAGAGAGAGACATTGAGGAAGAGCGAGAGAGAGAGAGATAGAGGATGAGAGAAAGAGAGACTGAGAAAGAAAGAAAGAAAGAGAGAGTGAGAGAGACAGAGGGAAAGGTTTGATCTGAGCTGTAACATTATCCTGTGATGGAGGAGAAATGGAGCGTGTATGTTTCTGGAATGTTTTATCAGCTCTGGATCAGCGCCACATGGCCATTCACTCAATAAAAGTGTTCATACAGAACATGCCCTTCAGGACCAAGACAAACACGCTCTGCTGGTGGGGTTCTCACGTCTGGGGGGGGTAGAGGTTTACCGCACCGCTGGCACAGACCTCTTGCAGGTCAAAGGTCAAATAATGGAGCAGATAGCCAGTTCTGTGCTTCAACTGAAGAATGAAAACAGAACCCACAAAGCTGATTTCTGCTAAATCCAAGCCAGGTTTAATCTCTCTATCATCCGCCATATCGCTCTCTCTCTCCCTCCCTTTCTCCCTCACACAAACACACACACAAAGGCAAATACACACACACTCAGACACACACACAAGCACTGTGTGTGTGCGCGCTGAGATCCTAACAATCCACATACTGAGCACTCATCAACAACTGGTCAATACCATTATCAACGTGTCTCCCTCATCAATACCTGTTTCAACATGCCTTATCCAAGAGCTTATCTTCATCACCTGCATCATCACCCACTAAGACCGACCTGATCAATAACAATACGATGATCAAGACACAGAGTGTTGGGTTATCAAAAGCTTATCAGGAGCCTTTGCAAATCAATTACGTTTTGCAGAATCAAATGGTAAATTACAGACTTTTATTGGATACAGTGGTGTGAGTTTTACTAATGATGTGGTCTTTGGTGTCGTTACAGGACAAGGACAAGGTCGTCAGGAATCCGTCTCCATCTTTATTATCCATCTTCTCCTGTCTCTCTGATGATCAGGGAGATGGACCAACACTTCTACGGTTGTTGTTCTGCCTCCCGGTCCCTGCAGCCCAGTCCCTGAAGCTGGTACCTGCAGCCCGGTCCCTGCCGCCGGTCCCTGAAGTGGGTACCTGAAGCTGGGTACCTGAAGCTGGTACCTGAAGCTGGGTACCTGAAGCTGGGTACCTGAAGCTGGGTACCTGAAGCTGGTACCTGAAGCTGGGTACCTGAAGCTGGTACCTGCAGCCCGGTCCCTGCCGCCGGTCCCTGAAGTGGGTACCTGAAGCTGGGTACCTGAAGCTGGTACCTGAAGCTGGGTACCTGAAGCTGGGTACCTGAAGCTGGGTACCTGAAGCTGGTACCTGAAGCTGGGTACCTGAAGCTGGTACCTGCAGCCCGGTCCCTGCCGCCGGTCCCTGAAGTGGGTACCTGAAGCTGGGTACCTGAAGCTGGGTACCTGAAGCTGGGTACCTGAAGCTGGTACCTGAAGCTGGGTACCTGAAGCTGGTACCTGAAGCTGGTACCTGAAGCTGGGTACCTGAAGCTGGTACCTGAAGCTGGGTACCTGAAGCTGGTACCTGAAGCTGGGTACCTGAAGCTGGGTACCTGAAGCTGGTACCTGAAGCTGGGTACCTGAAGCTGGTACCTGAAGCTGGTACCTGAAGCTGGGTACCTGAAGCTGGTACCTGAAGCTGGGTACCTGAAGCTGGTACCTGAAGCCCAGTCCCTGCAGCCCGGTCCCTGCAGCCGGTCCCTGCAGCCGGTCCCTGAAGCATGGCCCCACAGAGACTTGCTTTGCTCAGCACAAATCCTGTCTACAATAAATTCCTGTAACTTCCTTGCTTTCCCTAAAAGATCACTGTGATGGTTAATGTATGGGTGTACTAGCTTGTTCAGTTTGGGTTCAAGCGTCCTGGGTCTGCTCTTTCTGGGGACTGGAGAAGGATTTCTTGACACTGTTCAGAACTCACGCCCTCTTGGACAGAAGCAACAATGTGAGTTTGTGTGTGCAGCATGTGTGTGTGTGTGTGTATATGTGTTTGTGTAAGTAGTCTCCTGATTGTAGAATACACTCATTGTTTATGACTGGAGAATATGTGGCCACATGCCAACTAATCACAACAGTATAAACCTAGCATGAGTCTCTCTCTCTCTCTCTCTCTCTCTCTCTCTCTCTCTCTCTCTCTCTCTCTCTCTCCTCTCCCTCTCCCTCTCCCTCTCCCTCTCCCTCTCCCTCTCCCTCTCCCTCTCTCTCTCTCTGTTGGTCAGACTAAGGGGCACTGTGGTAAACCTGTTTTCATACACTGGAGACAGGGGGAGTATGTGTGTGTGTGTGTGTGTGTGTGTGTGTGTGTGTGTGTGTGGGAGAGTATTCTAGAAATATCTTATAAACACATACACAGAACATATACATATACACATACCACTCATACAAACACACTATCTCTCTCACACACACACATTAAACACACTCACTTTCTCTCTCACACACTCAGACACTCACACACACCATACAGATACACATACACACCCACTCACACATACACACAAACACACAAACACACACACATACACACATACGTGTTAATGATTCTTGAAGCGGTGTGTTTGAGCAAAACAGAGAACTTTGACTCAGTTTCCCTGGCAACTCAAATTTCTAACCGTGTTGATTGCTGAGGGCAAGTCTAAGCCCACAGCAGGAAGGTTGTGGGTTTGAGTCTCGTCCTGGCCTATACCTACCGGTCCTGTCCGCAGCACGTTTTCATGTTCATGTGTGTAACCTTGTTTTTCCTCCCTCAGGAAGAGAGGTTGAATACAAAAAAACACAAGCCTTTAATCAAGTAACCTCATTTATTAAACGGAGTTTTAAACTCACATGCACACACACACACACACACACCCACACTTACGAACACACACACAAAGAATGTATCAAGTCTATCCGGTTTAACCGGCTTTCTTCTAGTGTCACACTGTACTGTGTGAGAGTGCATGTATGTGTGTGTGTGTGTGTGTGTGTGTGTGTGTGTGTGTGTGTGTGTGTATTCCCTGCTCTGGAATCCTGGACTCAGCCCCGTGGCACTGAGGGATGTGGGAGTGTGTATGTGTGTGTGTGGCTGCCCGAGTGCCCTGCAGCCAGGCTGGGGCCAGAGTGCCTGGCGGTATTAGTATCTGTGCGGCTCCGCTGGTCAGCTGCAGCCTGCGTGGGTCCCGGCTCCTCGGGTCCCGGCTCCTTGTGGTCCAGCTCTGCTCCAGAGCTTGTCTACAACTCAACCCAAGGCTATTGTTACCAGAACTTCCCAGGCGGGCTCCCAGGCGGGCTCCCAGTCCGGCTCCCAGCCCGGCCCGGACTCACTGGCACCAAGCAGGGCAGAGATCCCAGGCCTGCCGCCTTCACACGTCCATCGCCACGGAAACTTCATCATCTGGACAAGCCCCTCCCCCTCCTTCCTACTCCCCCCACTCTCCTAAACCACAAAAAGATGGAAGATTAGTGGATATGTATATGCAGTTATGGGTACCACACACACACACACACA
>JACYXH010000659.1:15162500-15282500 GCA_026745465.1 Lota lota | reverse complement strand
AAGCACAAATCTGTATGAGAAAAAGCCAGATACAAAATGCTCAAAATTAGCAATGTCTTTCCAATTCCGAATCTTTTTTATGTTTTCTTTTTATTTGATTGTGTGAGCTGAGAAACAACTTCTGGTTGGAAAAGCAGCTGTAGAGATTGATTGTATAGTCCTCATTTACTTCAAGCTGTTTTTTTACCAGCCTGCATTTTCCCATGCTCCAGTCCATTACGATGTGAACACAAACATTCATAAATTGAGCAATTATGTGAAAATGACAGAGAACATAGTGTTTCTTTGAATATGAGCCTTGGCTGTCTACTGGGTCATCATGAGTGATAGACAGAGGGATGGAGCTCCTCGTCGGCCCCCAGACCAGATCTGCACACCAGGAGGCCTCCAGCCAGGAGAACCCCACAGCTCCCACTGGGCCTGGAATTTCCTGTAGGTTCCTGGAACCTACATCCTACCTCGTACTTCCTACCTCCTATCCCCTACTTCATATCTCTTACATCCATTATCCTACCTCCTATGCCATAATATCTCGTACTTCTGACCTCCTATCTCCTACTTCCCATCTTCCACCTCCTAGCTCTGGTTCCTACCTCCCAACCCCTTTCTCCTACTTCCTATCTCCTATCTCCTACTTCCTATCTCCTATCTCCTGCTTCCTCTGTCCTACCACTTAGAGACTCTCAGCTACTCCGTCCCAGGCAGTGGACCACCGGCTACACTTAGCGTAGTCATGTTGTTCAACCATTAGAACAATTTCAACCATGACAACATTCTGTAAGATTCCTGGGAGACGTGGTGGTGGTGGTGGTGGTGGTGGTGGTGGTGGTGGTGGTGGTGGTGGTGGGGGGGGGGAGACCAGTGAAATGCTCTGTTCTGTGGGATGGCGGTGGTGGGAGGACTGACCCTCTGGGATGACCAGCTGTTTGGGTATTGCTATATTCCATTCCTGCTCTGCTGGTGGGTGGACAGGGAGGGGAAGGTAGCACAAATAGCTGTGGTTGGTGGTTTGAGGAGGAAGAGGAGGAGACGGAGGAGGATGAGAAGATAAGAGGAAGAGGAGGAGCAGGAGAGAGAGGAGCTGGAGGAGGAGGATATAAGAGGAAGAGGAGGAGAAGGATAGGGAGGAGGTGGAGGAGGAGATAAGAGGAGGAGAGGGAGGAGGAGAATGAGGAGGAGGAAATAAGAGGAGGAGGAGGAGGAGGAGGAGGAGGAGGAGGAGGAGGAGGAGGCTTAGTTGCCCAGAGTCCCAGCAGCCACCAGGGGAAGGCGGTGTTGCAGATGAGTGTCAGAGTTGTTTTGTTTTTGGATGCTTTAAATCCCCCCTCTCCCCCTCCTCCCCACCTCTCTCCCCCTCTTCCTCCCCTTCTCCACCACCACCCCCCCCCCCCCCCCCACGACTCCCCCCTGGTTGTTTGTCTAGCAGTTCTCCATGCCAAGAACTGAAACAATAGCAGAGTCTTCCAAAACCTCTTGGCTTACAACAATGCCATCAATCACATGCACACACAAACAAACACACACAAACACACACACACACACACACACGTATACATTACATTACAAATACACACACACACACACATTCATGCAAATGAACATTCATACAAAACTCCTCTCAGCCCCCCCCCCCCCCCCCTCCCCCCCACACACACACACACACACACCTTTCTCACCTTAATCACATGCTAAAGGGTGCACTGTGACTCTTCATCTCACAGGTTTTCCTCCTACTTTCTATGCACTACATCCTATCTCCTATCTCCTACTTCTTAGCTCGTATCTACTATCTTCTACCTCATACCTCCAATCTCCTCTGTTTTCCCTCCTATCTCCTACCCCTAACAATCTCCTGCTTCCTAGATCCTAGATCCTACTTCCTTTCACTTACCTTCTGCCTTCTGTCACCTATCTCATATCTCCTATTCCTATCTCCTATGTCCTATCTCCAACTCCTAACTACTCTGTCCTACCTCCTAGAAACTCAGAGTTCAGTGTCCACAGAATAAACACATTCCTGTGCTGCAGGCCAATCAACAGACCTTTAGACTGAGAGTACCAGGTTAACTAGAGAGAGAGAGAGATAGAGAGGGAGAGAGAGGGAGAGGGAGAGAGAGAGAGACAGAGGGAGAGAGCGAGAGTAACAGCGAAAGAGAGAGAGAGCCCTCCCTGAGTAAACTCTGATCTACCCTTCCCTCAACAAACATATACACACACACAAAGAAAACACGCACACAATACAATTACATTACATGCTCATTCACATGCAACAGCACACACACACACACACACACACACACACACACACACACACACACACACACACACACATTACAAAAAACACTATGTTCCAGAATAATCCCAGACAGCTTCCCATTGGCTAATGCTCACTTACAGCAGTATCACTCGCTCACATTGACCAATCAAATTGTAAGGTTTTGTATTTGTGATTTGGTCTTCTCATGTCTGATAATAATTATTTCTGCTGTTTCACGAATGAACACACACAGCTCACTACTAGAGAACTACTAGACACTTTCCGACTGTTCAATATGAGATTGAAGAGCTTCATAAGAAAACATGTAGTCATTCAAAAACAGTGTGTCTATGTGTGTGTGTGTGTGTGTGTGTGTGTGTGTGTGTGTGTGTGTGTGTGTGTGTGGTGTGTGTTGTGTGTGAGCATGGGCTGGTCGTGGCTCATGGTGGCTGCATGTTGAAGAGTGTCTTTATAGTGTGTGTGTGTGTGTGTGTGTGTGTGTGTGTGTGTGTGTGTGTGTGTGTGTGTTTGTGTGTGTGTTCAGTTGACTGCAGGAATGCGTCGGGTTGCGGTTGTGTCCAGTGTGCCGGTGCAAGATGCAGCTGAAGGAATGTTCCTTCATGGAGAATGAGTGTAAACAGCTTCCACTTCCCGCTGTTGACTTTATATTTGGTCCATGGCCAGCATACACACAATAATATCTCTACTCTAACGACACAATCCTGATTAGTGACCTTTCACCCTTCATCAGCTCTTCTACTGTTAAGGATCGTGATATGGGACCAAAGCCACGCCAACGTTAGGATGATGCTAATTTAAAATATGAAAATATTTATAAAACTGCTCTCTTTCTATCTCTCATCCATCAATCCATCAATCCATCAATCCATCGAGCCATCAATCCATCAATCTATCGATCCATCAATCCATAAATCAATCCATCCATCCAAGATCAATCCATCCATCTATTCATCTATCCATCATCCATCCATCCATCCAGCAAGCCTTCTATCCATCCATCCATCCATCTTCCATCATCCATCCATCCATCCAGCTATCATCCATCTATGCATCATCTATCAATCCATCCATCTATTCATCTATCCATCATCCATCCATCCATCCAGCAAGCCTTCTATCCATCCAATCATCCATCTATGCATCATCTATCCATCCATCCATCTATCATCCATCTATCCATCATCTGTCCATCCATTCATCATCCATATTTCATCTGTCCATCATCCATCCATTCATCCATCATCCATCCATCAAACAAGCCATCCATCCATCCATCCATCTATTGTCTTTCCATTGGTTATGCATTTTACTAACAGTAACTAACAGTTACACACAGTAACTAACAGTGTTACAGTAACTAACAGTGTTACAGTAACTCACAGTAACTATCAGTGTAGATTTCGTTTTATTTCGATCCTGTGGCTCTTCTCTTCTGCTTCTCTCTGCTCCTCCCTTCTGCTCTTCTCTGCTCCTCTCTGCTCATTCTCTCTGCTCCTCTCTTCTGCTCCTCTCTTCTGCTCCTCTCTGCTCCTCTCCTCTGCTCATCTCTTCTGCTCCTCTGCTCCTTACTGCTCCTCTCCTCTGCTCCTCTCTGCTCCTCTCTTCTACTCCTCTCTTCTGATCCTCTCTTATTTTTCTCTCTTCTGCTCCTCTTTGCTCCTCTTTTCTGCTCCTCTTTGCTCTTCTCTGCTCCTCTCTGGGGGTCTGAGGGGAGTATTGCTGATGGACACCTCCTCCTCCTTCCCAGAGACAGGCAGCCCTGTCAGCTCCAACGTTGCTTATGTCCTGGCTGGACCATGCGCTAACTAGCCTAGCACTTATCCCTAACCCACCCAACTCTTACTCACCGCATACATACATGCAGAATGATTGCACAGGATGAATACACACATACACACAAACATACACAAACAAATACACAAATAAATGCACACACACACACACACACAAACACACACACAAATACACAAAAAAATCCACACATACACACATACACACGACAAATACACACACACACAAAGGATAAATAGACACACACAAATACACAAACACACACACACAACACACACACAAATACACAAACACACACATACAATACACACAAAAAAGGGGGCAACAGGGGTCCTAGTAACAGCAGGAGAATGAGAGCCAGGTATTGCTGATGTTACTGATGTGGTCGGCCGAGACCCCCACATTGTTAGCTGCTATAAGACATGATGGCTGGCTGACATCATAACATCACCACACCCATACACACAAGGAGAGGGCAAGAGAGGTAGAGAGGTAGAGAGAGATTTAGAGAGAGAGAGAGCGAGAGAGAGAAACACACACAAATACATACATGTGTGATATGTGATATGCAACACATATGATATTATTTACAGTATTTTATAGTCTCATTGTAAGGTGTTGCTACTCACTGATTCATAATGTGCATGATAGTATTATTATTATAATAAACAATAAGACTTAGGTCTATGCTACAACACCCTATGCTAACTGAGCAATTGGTTTATCACTTATCACTCGACACACGGCCCAAAACTGAGAATGAAAGAAGTAAATGTACGTTTATTAAGAAAGTTCTTAAGGAAATTAAAGGTTCTTAGGAAAATATTGACGAATTGCAGTTAAGAACTTTCTTAGGAATTTCATCGTATTTCCTCTTTAGAACATTCTTAAGAATTATCTTAAAGAGCCAGTGAACCCAAAAGTCTTTTTTTTCTTTAAACTTGGTAATATGTCTTATTTGATCATAAACATCTATGCCATTTTGGCACTGTTACTAAAATAAGACTGTATTTAAGAGAAGACAGGTGTAAAATCCTATGTGTTTACCAGTATACACAAAACACTATGTGAACATTCCACTCGGCTTCATACACATGTAACAGTCATTTCCTGATGACTAAGTGCCTGTTAGTATACTCTTTGACGTCACGACCAAGGGACACAGGCGGCGAGGTGTGTGCATTTAGAGCTCTGTCTGGGCAGCTGTTGACTGCGGCGTCCTAGTCAGGGTTACGTTTCTCGGACACTTATACACGCATGTATAATGGCATGGTGCGCGTGGATGTGTGGTGCTCATTCTGGACAGCTGTTAATTTTTATGATTGCGTCCGAGAGAGGGTTAGGCTTCCCGGACACCTATAGTATAATGCTACGGTGTGTGGTGCATTTCACATACAACATCATTGCACATTATAACGCTCATACACAACCACGGTGCTAAAAAAGTATCACAAAGTTGCTGTGGGTCGTAACACGCGACCCACAGCAACCTTTGACCTCCTTCCTCAAACTCTCAGGCCAATTTTATTTTTCATCTCATCGTTTTCCTATTCCCGCTGAAACAGTTCACTTACACTTCAAGATACTTTTGTGATTCTGTCCCCAGGTCCTCCAGCAGAGAGCATGATACAGAACCAAGACACGCCCCCCCCCCTGACCATCACCACACCCACCTCTCCAGCAGATCATAACAGATCCAGATCACAACCGATCATAACAGATAACAGCAGATCACAACAGATATCAACAGATCATAATATATCATAACAGATCACCAAAGATCCTATTGTCTCCAGGAGCCTCGTCCCTGTTGATACTTGAGAATGTTCCAGAACAGCCTTCAACACAACATGCAGAGCCCATTCACCACATGTTGTAGCACATGAGAAGCTTGACAATTATTACTACAAGAATCTCTCTCTCTCGACCCACATGCCTCTCTCTCTCTCTCTCTCTCTCTCTCTCTCTCTCTCTCTCTCTCTCTCTCTCTCTCTCTCTCTCTCTCTCTCTCACTCTCTCTCTCTATATATATATATATATAAATATATATATATATATATATACAGGAAATGATTAGTGATTAATCGTGAACAAGCTGCTTAATCACGACCACAGTGACAGGTCATCACTGATGCACACTGGGAGTCGCTGATCATGTCGATCCTGTGCTTCCTCTTTGTCTGTGTGCGTGCGTATGTGTGTTGTGTGTGAGCCAGGCCTTAGCAGGGCCTCCTATCTGATCAGGAGGAGTACAAACTCACTCTGCTAGCGATACCATCCGTCATTAGCAGAGAAACACACAGCAGGGCCAGAGGAGGGAGAGAACATGGGGGAGGAGGGGTGAAGAGAGAAGGGGGGGTGAAGGTGGGTGATGGGGAGAAGGAGAGAGATGGAGGAGGGAGAGAGATGGGGTGAAGAGAGATGGAGAGAGAAGGAGAGAGAGATTGAGAGAGATAGAGAGAAAGAGAGATTGGGAGGGAGAGATGGGGGGAGAGAGATGGAGGAGGGAGAAAGGGAGCAAGAGAGAGAGAGAGCGAGAGGGATGGGGGGATGGAAGAGAGAGATGGAGGGAGAGATTAGGGAGGGAGAAAGATATGAACGGAGAGAGAGATGGATACAGAGAGATGGGTAGGGGTGAGAAGTTGGCTGTTGTTTTCTTGGTTCTGCAGTGTGGCTTTATCTGCCCATCTACCGTGAACGCTTTGTAGCAGAACACAACGTGAGACTACAGCGCTCCTGAACACCGGGGCGCTCCTGAATGCACCAAGGCATTCCTCAATGCACCACGTCGTTCATGAACGCACCGCGGTGTAGAACCAGTTCGGGGGGAGATGCTATCGGATCGCACATCACGATCTGATATGGGAGCCTGGTGTTTTCTCAGCCCGCTTGGTGTTTTAAACATTGTGCGAGCTCCTCAATGGCCCGTGGATGAATGTGCAAGGTCTGCACACACTGCTGTCGACCGCTGGTTGCACACGGCCCATGAAGGGAATGTTCACCAGAGCAGATGTAGTCTTTTCTTTGCAGAGGCCCTCAAAGCAACTTAATAAATGATTCAGTCACATCAGAGGCTGTTCAAATCTCTCTCTCTCTCTCTCTCTCTCTCTCTCTCTCTCTCTCTCTCTCTCTCTCTCTCTCTCTCTCTCTCTCTCTCTCTCTCTCTCTCTCTCTCTCTCTCTCTCTCTCTGTTTCTCTGTCTCTCTCTGTCACTCTGTCTGTCTGTCTGTCTCTCTCTCTGTCTACCCCCCCCCCCCCCCCCCCCCCCCAAACACACACACACACACACACCTCTATCTCTCTTTTTCGATGTAATTGAACACATGCCTGTGAAACTCCCTGCCATGTGTTGTGTAGGAAACTCAGGGTACAGGGGTCCAGGGTACAGCAGCACAGTTACTGGAGCACTGGGTATAGGACCTCAGGGTACAGGAGTCCAAGTTACAGCAGCCCGGAACACAAGGGTCCTGTGTATAGGTCCTCAGGGTTTAGGAGGCCTGAGTATAGGACCTCAGGGTACATGACCTCAGGGTACTGGAGTCCAGGGTACAGCAGCCCAGGGCACTGGAGCCCTGGGTATAGTGCCTCAGGGTACAGGAGCACTGGGTATAGGAACTCAGGGTACAGGAGTCCAGCATACTGCAACCCAGGGTACTGGAGCCCTGGATATAATGCCTCAGGGTACAGGAGCCCTGGGTATAGGCCCAAAGGGTACAGGAGCCCTGGGTATAGGACTGCAAGGAGGCCAGAGAGACATGAGTGTAACGCTTTTAACTAATAAACTCTTGAACCATGGAAACATGACTTTAGGTTTAGAAATTAAGGAAGTCATTTAGATTCTGTTGGTTTTAAAAGTGATCAAACCTGTAAACTGATAGGGCATTGAGAGGTCAGCCTGAACTGGGGTCAAAATTGAAATGGTTTGAACTTTGAGTGTAGGATCAAGATGGAAGATCAAAGCTTTCCACTACGCCCAGGGTGGCGTCAACGCTGGGTTAGCTTCAAAGCTTTGTTTGGCCCCAACGCTAGGTTAGTTTCAAAGCTAGGTTAGGCCCTACCGCTATGCTGGGCCCCAACGCTATGCTGGGCTTCTTCGCTAGGTTAACACTAGGTTAGCTTCAATGCTAGGTCAATGCTAGGTTAGCTTCTATGCTAGGTTAAGGCTAGGTTAGCTTCAACGCTCAACTCCATTGAGTTGCTGGCCTCTTCTTCCGGTCTGGATGAAGATGTTCACTGAATTCATCGGGTTCAACGGTGTGATGATGTCATGCCCAAACAGGCTCCCACAGTGCATTGCTGTAGCTTGGCTCCCTGTTCCCTTCACTGGGGTGCGGAGGAATGCATGTATTACTCTGATGATGGATGAGACAGTAACTCCCCCCCCCCCATGCCTCTTCTTTACATGCCTGTGTTTGTCTTTGTTATGCAGTAAATGTGGAATGCTGTATTTTATTGGAAGAAGCATAGGGCTGAGGTCTGCCAGAGAGCGTTTACATGCACACATACACACACACATACACACACAAACACACACACACACATACACTCACACAATGATATTAGTTGCCTTGCTGCTCCAGGACATACTAGGATAAAGTGTTTATGTGATTGCTTGTGTATTGTGAGTACAGCTGTGTGCCTGAGAAACCGAACAACAATGAGCATGTGAACAATTCTTACTCCCAGGAATAAGGCATTCCACTTCTGTGTTCTATGTCAATCTTCCATCTACCATCTACGTTTTTAGGGAGTCCTTCCTTGCCCTTCAGGTGGCTTAGGGTCTCGTGTTGAAGTCTGTGAAGCCCTTGAAGCCCAACATATTTTCATCAGTTGGAGTCGTCTCCCTGCTGATCTGTGACTCATTCAAGAGCAACGCGCATCCCTAGTTTATTCATGCGTGAGGCATGTATGATTCAAATCCATTTTACATTTAAATGTTCATTTTACTTGGGCAGCTGGCCTGGTCTTTGCAAAGTGCACCCGCAGACCAGTAGACGATGTTGAATCTGACGTAACTTGTGGCAAGAAACGCTGGAGCTAGAGTGAGCGTAGAACCAGCATGTGGAGAGAGTCCAGTCTTGAGGCGATGAGGTGTGGGACTCCCAACAGGAACGATGGGCCTCAGCCTTAGAACTTCCTTATGATATTTTATGTACACAAGACAAACTATGGAGGACCAGGTGGACCACGGAAAGCATTAATTACTGTTTAACCGGTCTTTTCACACCAGCTCTGGTGTTTGTCTTACCACCAGTAACGTCACGGTGTCTTGTGGTTATGTTGCATTACAAACACGGGTCCAGCTGTAATTCTCAAAGTCGAAAATAATACAAATAATTTAATAATGGATTTACTGATGCATACTGTGGTGGAAAAATGACACAAGGCCCAGTTCTCGGTCAGTTCGCTCATATGGGCACACCATAGTATATATATATATATATATATATTTTATATATATATATATATATATATATATATATATATATATATATATATATATATATATAGATAGATAGATAGATATAGATATAGATATATTTTAACTGTTCAACTCCCCACAGCTGCAGGTTTTCTTTCTTTAGACATTGTGTCTCCTTAAAGCATGTGTTACCTACGACAATACTTTCCCCATGTACACATCCATTAACTGGGGATACCAACCTGCTTGTGAGGGGAACACATTTCAGGACTGGTGCGATCCTCTCAGCCTGGAGACTGCATTCATAAGCAATCATAACGTGCTGCGCTTAATTAGGATTTTAAGAAATAATGGAAAGGAATAGATCTATATAGGAAGTTAAGACAACAAACTCTATAAACGTATCTGCACAAACACTCACATAAACACATTTAACAGAGAATGAAGAGCAACTTTAATATAAACTTTGTATATGAATTATACAAAGTGTACCTTTTTTACTGTAACTGTGAGAGAAGGAACAAGGAAGTTAGACACAGAGACAAGCTGGAGCCGTAACAAAAGATGTTTGTGAAGATTGTTTTTTGTGGGTTGGTTTGGCTTGGCTGGTATCTGATGCGGCGTTATGGATAATTCAGCATTTGAATTATAACATCAAATTAGACCCTTTCATAATCACCCAAAGTTAATACATAAATTAACCTAATCTATCAGTTTAAATACCACACCACCATCCAGCTGAACACCGCAGAGGAATGCAGTTAGCTGTCACGAGTGTATGTGAGTGTGTGTGTGCGTGCGTGCGTGTGTGTGCGTGCGTGTGTGCGCGGTATAGGGGTGTGTGTGAAGGGTAGTGGTGAATGGTTCCAACTCAAACAGACCTAAGATGCAACAAGAGCAGAAATGTGCTGAGTTGAAACAAAACAAACAAGTCGAGGCGGCGGCGCGGCTCGGGGAGGCTTGGCTGCTAAACACAATGTGTTAAAAGGAGCATGTAGCTTTTAGCGTGTTGCGCTAAGAGTTGTTAACTCAATGTGTTTAGGACGCATGTAGCTGCTGGCGTGTCACACTAAGGGACGCTAACTCAACATGTCAAATGGCGCATGTAGCTGCTAGCGTGTTATTGCTAGTGTCGAGCTAAGGGTCACTAACTCAACGTGTTATAGGGCATATGTAGCGGCTAGCGTGTCGGGCTTAGGGACGCTCACTCAAGTGTTATAAGGTGCATGTTGCTGCTAAGGTGTCATGCTCTAACCGATAATTCAACATTTTAAAAGGCGCATGTAGCTGCCAGCGTCTCACATTAAAGGAGGCTTTGCTAACTATGTGTAAAAAGGTGCATGTAGCTTTGAGCGTGTGGTGCTTAGGGACTATTTGCTCACTCAAGTGTTAAAAGGTGCATATAGCTGCTAGCATGTCTCACTATCAAGCTCTCTGAGACTGCCTTCTAAAACACCATGTGTCTCCCATTCACAACAACACAAACAACTGTTCTCCAAGCTCTGTGGATCTGCCTCACATTTCCCCCCTGGGGGCAAATGCCGTGGGGCTGAACCAACACATTTGCTGAAGGATCCCTAGTGACCACCTAGTGACCACCATGACAGCAGACCAGCCTAGGGTAGGTTACAAATCTATACACAAACATACATACAGATACACGCACACACACAAACACACATCTATAAACTCACACATACACACACACATTTATACACATACAAACACACACACACACACACACAATTATTCACACATATAAATACATAGATACATACACACAAACGTAGAACTCTTAACATACACACACACAAATATAGTACTCTTAAGATACACACACACACACACACACACACAAACATAGAACTGTTAACATACACATACGCACACACAAACGTAGAACTCTTAACATACACACACACAGACATAGAGCTCTTAACATACACACACACAAACGTAGAACTACTAACATACACACACACACACACAAACAAACAGAACTACACATACACACAAACAGAACTGTACATACACACACAAACGTAGAACTACTAACATGCATATACACACACACACAAACATAGAACTCTTAACAAACAGAAACACACAAACGTAGAACTACTACCATACACATACACCAACGTAGAACTCTAAACATACAGGCACTATGTAACAGTGCTCTGGGTTCCTCCTGGGTTCCGTGAGAGGAGCAGCGTTCTCAAAGGGCTGTTCTAGGTGCTGTCTCTCAGGGCAGGTCAGCCAGCGCCAAGTCAATGAAAGAGCTAGTTAAACTTTATCTCGGGACAAACACAAAAAGTGGATTGACAAACAGACCTTACATACAGAGATAAAGTGCCCCACAGCAGAAGCATGCACACAGGCAGGCAAACATAAGCCCACAAGCCCAAAGACACACACACACACACACTAGCAAATACGCATTTACACACACACACATACTATACACTCACACAAACATGTGACACACACTACACACTTGCATGGCTGTCAGTGACACTCAGTTCAGTAAAGAATGTAAAACTAATCTGATCCAAGACACAAAGACCCCCCCCCCCCCCCCCCCCACACACACACACACACACACACACACACACACACACACACACCATGAGTGAATGACTTCCTAAACACGACACATCGGCCTGTAGCCCCCTGGGACCCAGGCCAGACCACTGCTCTTCATCACTGTGTCTCCTCAGGGAGGGAGGGGGGAGGGAGGGGGGAAGAAGGGAGGGAGGGAGGGAGGGAGGGAGAGAGAGAGAGAGGGCCAGGGGTAAGAGAAGGAACAGAGCAGAGTAATGTGTTCCAGCCATAGCAGGACTCACTGGACTCTCTCTCTCTCTCTCTCTCTCTCTCTCTCTCTCTCTCTCTCTCTCTCTCTCTCTCTCTCTCTCTCTCTCTCTCTCTCTCTCTCTCTCTCTCTCTCTCTCTGAGACAACCTCGCAGCAGCAGATGGACTCATCCAAACACAGAAGTTGGATGGGTTTACTCCTGTGTACACACACAAACGCATGCATGCGCGCACACACACAGGCAGGCGCAAGTACACGCACACACACACACACGTACATGCACACACAAACAGACACACACATCCACACACAGGCAGGAGCATGTACATACACACACATGCACATGCATAGACACACACACACACGCCCGCATGCGCACACATACAGGCGGTGCATGCACACACACACACACACACACACACTCACATAGGCAGGCCACGCACACACACGCACACACATGCACACACACAAACAGATGCACGAACACACACACGCACATACCCACACGTACAAGCTAAAATCTGTTACTGTGTTACTCTGGTGGGTTTGAAGCACCAGTGAGTGCACATCAGATGAAAAACAGCATGGTTTTATGGTTGTAACCTTATGTAAATCCGCCTCCATTCACATGTTCTGGAAGTTTTCTAGTAATAGCTCATTTAATTTGGTGAAATTATCAAACTGTCAGTAAGTATGCCGGCTCAACAGGTAAGCAATCATCACCTGGAGGTCCTGGTCCATTCTAAACATCTAGTTTTATCTGGTAAAGGTTAGTCTACTCTACAGGTAGCCAACCATTATCATCATACTGTAAACATGGACTTCAAGACTGTAGTCATAAACACATTTTATTTACAAACAATATGCAAATCATAAGAAAGTGATTCTCTCTATGGTGGGGCCCTCTGGAAAAACTCACATGGTTCATGTTACCAGGATGCGGGTCACATAGTTCCAGTTACCAGGGTCCAGGTCACATGGTTCCTGTTACCAGGACCTGGGCCCGGGTCCCGGGTGGAGAGCTGTCAGCTGTGTGTGTGTGGGGGCTGATCTCTGCTGGAAGTCAGGACAGGTCTGGTTCACACGCATTCATGTACATATACATTTACATTTACACACACACATACTGTATGGGTACATAAATACGCACGTGTGGACACATGCATACACACACATTTAGCATTTACAAAACTGGTGTGAGAGAGAGAGTGAGAGCGAGAGAAAGAGAGAGGGGGGGGGAGATTGAGAGACGAGTAACAGTTTAATTTATATTTCTCAGCATTTTGGCTCCAAACTGTTTGTTTTCGATGGTGTGAAGCCTGCAAACTAAGTGATAATGACAGAGAGATGAAGATGGATAGATGAAGAGATGGACAGATAGAGAGGTGGAGGAATGGCAGGAGAAGACAGATAGAATAGATAAGGCAGCGCGATAGAGAGATGTGGGTGAATGATAAAGTGTTAGAGCATAGATGCGTAGTTGTGGTATTTAATTAGAACAAGAGACGACTGGAATATGACTTATACTAATACTAGTCTGTATTTAATTGTACCTATTTTATCTGAAAACTATTTTACAATGATCTGTCTGCCCAAAACCCTTGATTGCATGTATCTTAATGAATTCCCATATATCTTGAAGCATTTATAGAACTGGAGAACCCGAACGGTCATGGTTGAAATAGTATACTATTGTCCATAATTAATTGTACTAATTGTAGTAATAAATGTTTTGGTTTAATCTACTTTTTCAAAGGACGAAACACTATTGACATGACAAGTGCATCGTGTTTCGACGTCTCTATTTGGTAAATTGATGAGAATAAAAAGTTCCATAAACAAACACAATTTCTGACACAGAAATAAATAACCAGGAGTTTAAAACACAATTCAGGACAAGTCAAGTAAAATGGGCACTTTTATTACAATTATGTAGACATGTTTGGTGTATTACACGCACATAAACAAATATATAGCTGTATTTTACAATTAAGACATATCGAAACATTTGTATAACATTGGCGTAACTGGCAAAGTGCTTCCTTGTCTGTGATTTCGTAATATAAAATGTTTCGAGATGAATCTAAAGCGTTCAGAGTAGAAGATAAAAGGTTGAAGGCACAGCTGTACGCAGCGGCGCGGGCAGAGATGGACGGTTGTACACTCAGACGGTCAACAGCATGAACTCTCACAGGTGAAGGCATTGCATGGAAGCCCTTTCACGTTTCACTCTATTCGGCTACACATAAATAGTCAACGACGGTCAACGACTCTAAGATCAGTAACCTGTAAGTCATTCTGGAGAAATGCAATGTGCTTCGTTTGGCCGCATTAACGCGTATGGACGACATTTAGCGCAGACTGCTTGTGAGGCAGGTACCACAGCTGATCCCAGTCTGGTTTTGGCTTTCTGCAGACCACAACACGCGCACAAGTGGATACTCTGTACCTTGAAATATGCGCCTTATGTTCAATAAACTGCACTTATTGATGTAAATAACATATAGAAACATATGAAGAAAGTCTTTAAGCATTGCAAATTTTACAGCACTATATGAGGAATGTAGAGATAAATTGTTGGTGACTTGCACCAAACAGGCGACCGTTCTGATTTTAATGATCGTGTCCTACTTTAGCTGCACGGATATAAGTTCAGCGTGAAAATCACACCATTTGATACAAAAAGGCACAAGACGACTGGAAGTCCACCGTGTAGACGCGGGGATGAGCTTATTGTGTGTTAGAAAGGCACGTGTATACTCAGCTGCCTGACCCTTAACAACTGTTGCACACTCTGATTCCTCCTTAGGATCCAGCGGTGTCCACTGTACAAGTCTCTGTATTGTGCTATCATATGTTCATGTAAGTCCAAGGTTTATAGTCCGGCTTCACTGACAGCTGCCCATGGGTTTAAAGGAGCCGTCGGGGAGCTGTCGGAAGATGCCCCTTAACGTGTCCAGCTCGCGGGTCAGGTGCTCCACTCGTTTGCGCAGTCTGTCGTTGTCGGACGCCAACTCGACTACTTTGTGTTGCGTCTCCACGTTGCGCATCTTGGCCTTGTCCCTGCTCTTTCTCACGGCCACGTTGTTCCTCTCCCGCCTCATGCGGTACTCGGGGCTATTCTTGTCGACGCGCTTCTTTTTGCTCCGGTCGCCGCCACCCAACATCTTCATGTGCGCCCCGGACTGACTGCTGTGCGGCTGGAGCGGGCTGGGCACGGGGGTCGGGGGCGGAGTCGGGTGCCCGGGCTGGAGGTGCATGGTAGTCTGAGCACAGTGCGCTATCTGGTACTGGAGGTGCGGGAGGTGCTGGGGGTGGTGGGGGTGATGGGTGTAGGTGGGCGCAATGGACTGGGTCATGTCGTCGTCGTCTCGGGGTTCCTGCTTGATGGCCACCGGTCTGATCCTGGCGGAGGGGCTGTCGAACACGGGGTCCAGTTTGGACGAGTCCATGTAGCCCGGGTGACCCGGGTACACCTGCTGCTGCTGGTGCTGCGTGGGCCCCGGGTGACCGCTACTGCCTTGGTTGTACTCATACTCGCCGTTCATCAGCCGCAGCTTCTCTTGTTTGGAGTTGTGGTGAAATAAGTCGGCCAGGAACTCGTCGTTGAAGGCCGAGGGGTCGATGTAGGCGCTTATGTCGATAGAGTTCTCATTGTCGCAGATTTCACTGAGGTGGCGGAAGTCGCCCTGCTGCGGGGGTTCTTTGTAGCAGGCGTTCTGCGGGGCAATGGGGTTCATCAGCGGCCGAGGAGCGACCTCGTACAAGTTGGCGTGCTCCATGGAGTACCTAAACCCCGCCACACATGGTGAAGAGCTCCGGGAATCCAGCTTGCTCCGGTACCGAGTGAAAGCCGCTTTGGCTGGTGGAGGACAGCAAGTATAGGTCCTGAACCCTCTCACGCTCCTATGAGAAACAAGCGAAAAGCGCGTCTCAACTCAAAGCAGGCAACAGGTGGTTGCAGGCAGTTTGCTTCTCTCTCCGGGAGGTCTGTTATACTGACTGTCAACTCGAGCCTCCAAGCCGCAGAACTGTCAAAACGCCCCGCGACCTCCCATTTATATCAGGCACGGCGCGGGGCGGGCGCACAGCTCAGCCCAGCAGCTTCCACTGGACATTTTTGTGGTTAGAATATGTGCACAATGTTTCACATTTGTTGTTTCGAGTTCTAATTTTATTATACTATGGAGTTCTTACTTTGTAACTATTTTGTGCTGAGACGTTTGTAACACGTTGGTCATTTTACTTTCAGTTTTAGTCTGCAAACCTTTTATTTACAGTACTTATTTTAGGGTGTCTGACTGATAATTTATCAGCCCTCAAGAAATTGACTGAAGTGTAATTTTGTGTTTTAGTTCAAATTAGAAAGGTTTGCTCAAATATGGTTTAATGTATTCTTGTAATTTGAATTGTAATGTTACATACGTATGTGCACTAAAATGTGAATAGGAGCCGACCCTTTTGATATAAAACTCTGTCACAAAAGACACTTGAAGTGCCCCAGGACAAGGAGAGAGGGGGGCTGGTGGGGACGACATCCCAGCAGCAAGTAGCCGTCTGCGGTCTTAATCAGCACACCTTCCTGGTGATTTACGCACGGAGCCACAGCTGTCGCCCGTGTCGTGAGCTCCAACACTTGGCAGCAGGTAATGAAATATATAGAAAGATACCCGGAATGATAAAGGACACACGACTCACATTCGATTGGCTCGCACGGCGCACGGCGCCTGCACGGCGCCTCCACAGAGACGAGAGGAGCTGTTGGAGGTGTAAGCAAACATCACGGTGTTATATCCTCTCTGTTATTCATTTCGGTATATTTAATGCATTTACCCATTTATGATTAATAACATTTATTTTGAATGCAGCTTGTCTGTGTGAATAGAGTAGCGGTTTTCTGCGGGCGGTACTGCGACTATACGGCGGAGAGACACGGGCTGTCAGCTCCCTCTGTCGATGGCCTAGGAAAACCACCGAGAGAGAGAAGAGAGAGAGAGCCCACATCCCAACCATTATCTCATGATCTAATACTTTAGCCTTACATTTAAATGTATATTTACAGTGAAAAGTACCATTAAAGCTTGTGGTATCGTTACTTATTTTGATGTTGAATCTCCTTTTACTTTTGTGCTTTGGCAATGTAAACGTCCGTTTTTCGTGCCAATAAAGCGCTACGAATCTTGAGAGAGACTGACACACAACGAGAGAAGAGATGGGGAAGAGTGACCTCAGGAGTTGAATATACATTTACACTTAAACAATTAACAAATGCTTATCACCCCAAACAAGTATAAGTAGTCAACACAGCATTGCCAACATTACCTTTCTAACAGAATCATTGATATGCCTATAATGTAGTGGTAGTGATCGTTAGATGTACCAATTTTCAACGGTTTGAGTAGCCTAGATCATTATGGGATGGTCAAAAACAAACCACTAACATTATCCATTTAGATTGATCTTCAAAATGGTATACATAAACCTACTTGTTACCTAAAATGGATTATGCTAACCCTACAAATCTACTATATCTAGGCACCCCAAGTGCTACAAGAGAAAATACGCTAGTAAAGCCTATATAAAGACCTGGTAAAGATCATTTTATTGAAATAATGAAGTTAATCATGAATCAGACGTACATTACGATACAATTATAATGTAATGGCGACTATAATGACAGAAAGTGCTGGCTAGTTCCTAAATCTATCTCTTTAACTTCTCTCTGACCCCCTCTTCTCCCACCTTTCTATCTATCCGTGCATGTGTGTGTGTGTGTGTGTGTGTGTGTGTGTGTGTGTGTGTGTGTGTGTGTGTGTGTGTGTGTGTGTGTGTGTGTAGAGATATTGCCAGCAGTAAATGATTAACAGTCAGTTGATAAGGTTGTTTGACCTGCTAGTCCTGTGGATGATCTGAGGCAGTAAGCCTTTACATGAAAACCAATTTTATCAACCCTAACCCTAGGCCTGCCTTTACATGAAAACCTATTTTACTAACCCTAGTCCCAGTAAGCCTTCACATGAAAACCAAATTTAACCCTATTCTCAGTAGGCCTTTACATGAAATCCTATTTTATTAACCCGAAATCTAGTCCCAGTAAGCCTTTACATTGAAACCTATTTTACTAACCCTAGTCCCAGTAAGCCTTTACATGAAAACCTATTTTAACCCTATTCTCAGTAGGCCTTTACATGAAATCCTATTTTACTAACCCTAGTCCCAGTAAGTCTTTACATTGAAACCTATTTTACTAACCCTTGTCCCAGTAAGCCTTTACATGAAAACTATTTCACTAACCCTATCCCTAGTCCCAGTAAGCCTTTACGTTAAAACCTATTTTACTAACCCTAGTCCCAGTAAGCCTTTACATGAAAACCTATTTTACTAACCCTAACCCCAGTAAACCTTTAAATTAAAATCTATTTCACTAACCTTAACCTTACCCATTAAGGTAAACCCATTTTACCAACCCTAGTCCCAGTAAACCTTAATCCCAGTAAGCCTTTACATGAACGGGTACATTTTGAGCGTGGTTCGTCCTAAGGTGAAGTAATGTACTATTTTAACCGGTGACATTTTATTTTACATAACGTTCAACCAAAAATTGTTTCTCTATTGGTCCGCGTAGCTGTCTATCAAGAAAGATTGCGTCATTCTGCCGTGTGCTCATCTCTGATTGGCTCACCGTGGATATTGCCCTACATGGTGAAGGAGATTTCGCAATCGCACCGAACACACCTCTGTTCCAAACAACAACACGGCGAGTTCAAGTCCCACACCGACCAGAGGAATCTGAATCAAATTTAAATCGGATTGGACAGTTAGACCGAAACACTCCGCCACTAGACGGTAAGCTTCAGATAAAAACGATAAATGCTAACACTAAGTTAGATAGTATTAGACTGTTAGGAAGAAGCGCAGAGTGGGATGCTAGCAGCTAGCAGCTAGCTGGGGACTCTCTCCAGGTTCCTCTGATGTGACCTCGTCAGGCTAGACAGAGGTTTATGTGTTCACTACATGTCTACAACATCAGGCTGTTGGAGACGAGGAGGATTAGACGTAAAACGAGGAGCACGTCATCCACGGGCGAAAAGTTAGTTTTACTTTCTAGCGATCTTAATTATCCAACACAA
Source organism: Lota lota (assembly GCA_026745465.1). Classification (NCBI taxonomy): domain Eukaryota; kingdom Metazoa; phylum Chordata; class Actinopteri; order Gadiformes; family Lotidae; genus Lota; species Lota lota. The sequence goes on along the minus strand of JACYXH010000659.1, from coordinate 15,263,066 downwards.
CAAGTTATTTAATAAGTTAGCAAATAACCTGTTGCCCAGTCGACCGGCGTGACGCAGTGTTATTATTAACTAAAATAAGATGAGAATACGATCGCGCATAAAGACTTCGGAGTTCCCCTCTTTCACACAAAGCGGAGCTGCGATGATGCAATCCTCATGCAACAGGGAGAAGCACATGCGCACAGCTGACAGGCAACATAGTAACCCGTGGACCAATCAGTAGAGCCTGCTTAATTACCAGCACGGCGCTATTACTCCCATAATTAACATTCCTCGTGAGATAATAGGTGAGATCAAATTAGCATACGTTATCATTATTTAGCAGTGGGGCTAATAGGTAAACACCGTGGTTATTTAGCAGTGTGGTTCTGGAAGGACTAAAAGTGGTTGTATTTGTTGTTGTTTTAGCCATAGCTGTTACTTACAGCAACAGAGCTTGATGTTTCTATGGTAACAGTAACCAACATCTCCATTTTCTCCTCCACATGTAAACAGCTTCACCTGGCCCCCTTGTCACCCAGTGCTAGTGGTGTTGTATTATCAGCTCCAGAAGGTGGTGGATCCAGATGAGCAGACCGCCCAAGCAGAACCCCCCTACAACACAACCTAACGGCGTGAGCGTCATCCAGAGCCAGGCCCGCGCCCCAGCAGCCACGCCACGGGTCTCCGCCCCCCAACAACAACAACCACAGCAGCAGCAGCAGGCACCCCAGCCGGTCCCAGCCCCTCGCTCCGCAGCAGGGGGCACGGCCACGTCCACCGGCAGGATGAAGAAGCCCTCGGCGGACAAGGACAGCGACGAGTACCGGCAACGGCGCGAGCGCAACAACCTGGCGGTGAAGAAGAGTCGAATGCGCAGCAAGCAGAAGGCGCAGGACACACAGCAGCGCGTCAATGAGCTGAAGGAGGAGAACGAGCGTCTGGAGGCCAAGATCAAGCTGCTGAGCAAGGAGCTAAGCGTGCTTAAAGACCTCTTCTTGGAGCACGCCCACAACCTGGCCGACAATGTGCAGCCCGCAGGCGCAGCACCCGACGGGGCCAGCCCTGCCGCCGGTGCCAACAGCCATGGCCAGTGAAGCAGTGCTGCATGGCGATTGGTCCATTTTTTTTATTATGGAGGGAGGGGGGAGTCCCGCTGTGAACATGGAAACACCTTTTTGGTTTTAGCCGTAAATGGATGGAACTATTTTGTATGCATTTGATCAACTCTTGATAAGTGAATTAGTTACTGGCTGAAACGCTACAAGCTTTGGTTAGTTGATTTAGTTTTTCCTACGTACACTTTACGCCTCTTCCTCTTCCTCCACGGTTGGACAGTGTGGAAGAGACTGACCTTCGTCACACCAAGTAGATTCACTGAGGTGTGTGTGTGTGTGTGTGTGTGTGTGTGTGTGTGTGTGTGTGTGTGTGTGTGTGTGTGTGTGTGTGTGTGTGTGTGTGTGTGTGTGTGTGTGTGTGTGTGTGTGTGTGTGTGCGCGTGCGCGCTACTTGCTGCTGGTCAATAATCAGCAATGTCTAAAAACAAACAAAAAGTATTGTATTTTAGAGGTTGGAGTGACGGGTCTTAAAGGCTGACGGAGAAACCCGCTTTTTATAAATGTCATGCAGGTTTCCATCCCAGAAAGGTCTTCAGATGGTCCACAGGAAGAAGAGAAGAGTGTGTATGTGGCTGGAATTAGCCAATCAAAAAAAAAAGCTACCTTTTGTCATCCAATTTTTCGACAGGGGGGATCAGGCGCACAGCATTTAACCTGCCGCCTCTGTGTGTGTGATCCTGGATCAGTCTGTGAACCTGGGCTGCTGGGCTGCTGGGCTGCTCAGCTCTGACTACCTGGTTAGCATCAGTCAATGAGTCTCAACAGATCCTCAATAGAGAAAGATGAGGAGGAGGAAGGTGGAGGCAGCCAGATGCACTACGGGCCGAGCAGACTCTGCACAGTTGCTTATCCAGCACACAAACACACACACTCTGGCTGTCTCTCTTTCGCACACAAACTTCAGGATCTTGGCACTGCAGTTTTTCTATATTTAAATTTTCTACTGCTTTTACTCAACAGAACCGCATGTTGGTTATTTGCATGGGGGGGGGGGGGGATATTTTAATGTTCAGAAGAGAATTGATAACCTGTAAGGTTGCAATCGGCACCGTCTTGATATTACTCTGACACAGCTTTGCAGACACCATTTTTCCACAGATCTGATGGTTGGTGTAAATGTTGCTGGGCGGCATTTCTCAGTGGTGGCCTGGTTTTTTATAAGTGTCTTGGGAATATGTATTGTAAAATAAAATGTAATTATAAATGTTGACCCATCTGTTGACTCTTCAGTCAAGATGTTCATAATTCCATTCATTCATTCACACATACATATATATATATAATAGTGAATATATACTATAGTAAATAGAATAGTTTATTAAGAATATAGTATATAGCTTGAATACAATATAGTTAGTATATGTATACCATAATATATCTAACAAAGACAATGCTACACACCACCTAGGTGGCTGCCACTGTCCAACTAGGTGACTTTTACTGGGATCCTCCAGACAAGGACGCAGGGTGGTGGTTTTGGAAAACTGGTTTATTGTAAAAGTTTGTAGACACTGATACATTACCTGGTGCTCCTTGTTGCCATGCAGGAGATCCCTCTAGAGTGTCTGGTGATGGCTTGTTTAACTTGTGCACATTGATTACTCAATGTGCAGGTGTGCAGCCTCACCCAGACCCAGAGTCCAATCAGTCTGACTCTGGCAAGGCTAGGAACCTTAAGAATGCTTAAACCAGCCATCATCCACACACACTCCATAATATCTATAATATAGTTTGATAGTGTTTATATAATAAATATCTATAATATAATGTTTTACTATAGTTTATATACTATAGTATATATAATATAGTATATACTACATTATACATAGTATGTATATTATATGTAGTATACTATATACTACTTTACGTTATAATGAACCTAATGCATGTTATAATTAAGGTTATAATGAACCTTCTGTGTGTTATGTTATAATTTACCTAATGCATGTTATAATTAAAGTTACAATGAACCTAATGCATGCAATAAGGAAAGTTATAATGAACCAAATTAATGTTATAATTAATGTTATAATCAACCTAATGCATGTTATAATCAATGTTATAATGAACCTAATGAAACACATGAATGGACCTAAGGCAACATGTTACCGGAGAATGGTTTGAGACCCTCACCGAAGAATCCTTACGAATTTCAGCGCTACACTTAGGAAAAACACTGATGTGGTTTCAATAAAATCATGATCAATCACTCTCGCAGAGAGGAGATAAGAACGTTCAAGACTAATGGCATGGTTATAACAATATGTATCATAACCTTTCACAACACTATGTTAAGTACAGTGTAATGAAACGTTTTTATAACAATGATTATCAGAACCTTTTATTACACTGTACATTAAGTACAGTGCAATGAAACGTTAAGACAACAATGGTTATAACGTTTCATTACACCGTAAGTTAAGTACAGTGACATGACATTATAACTTGTTATGATAATACTACGTGAAGTGTTCAGTGTTCAGCCTTGCAGTGGTATCTGTGAACAGGTTGAAGTTGGGTCCGTCAGCGATCACGCACGCAAGATCTATTTATAAACCTGCCCTCTTGCTGTTGGTTTGCCTTGTTTGACAACTTGCCAGTCTGTCTGCTGTGCCTACCTATGTGTCTGGCTGTCTGTCTTTCTCTCGACCTGTCCATCTGTCTACATGTGGACTGCCTACCTGTCTGACCCCCTTCCATGCCCATCGGTCTGCCATACCATGCGTGTCTGTACTTGATCGTCGTCTACCTCTCTGTCTGCCTATCTGACTGTCTACCCTTCTGTCGGAGTACATGCTTGAATATCTACCCCTCTGTCTATCACTTTGACTGCCTATCTTTCTACCTGTTTGACCGTCTACCTATCCGTCTGTCCCCCTACCTGTCCGTCTGACCTGACAGCCAGAGAAGAGCCACGTCACTCAACCAGTCGGAGCACTTCAATCTATTTTTAAAAGTGCCATGTCTCTCCGGTGAATCATTAGACAACAGACTATTTAAGTTCTGTTCAAACACGGCTCAGCAGGTGGGGCACGGACGTGACTCAGCTCCCACCGCCACACGGCAAACACTCATTACCGGGTATGACCACCCTGCCTTTTCCTCCCTCTCCCTCCCCCATGTGGTCTGATAAGCAGGGATGAGCTCTAGGCGTATCAGACGCTCCAAAGAGACCCTCCCATCCCAGAGTCCACGCTGGCCGCAGTCTGGCGGCTGCACACATATACTGGCAGACAGACAGACCCAGAGACAGACAGACCCAGAGACAAACAAACCCAGAGACAGACTGACAGTCAGACCTTTCAAGACATTGTAGGGAGTGAATGACTATCTGATAATTAGAAGACCGCAGGCTAGGGGGAGGGGCTTAGGCCTAGGAGGCCAGGTAACAGCCATACCTGTAGGCCTGCTGCTAAGACCAAACAGGTAACAGCCATACCTGTAGGGCTGCTGATAGCAGGCTAAGTAACAACCATACACAGGGGCATCGTAGTGGGGGAGAAAAGTGGGACAGGGTACTCAGGGCCCAAATTGGGGGGGGGGGGGGGGGCACTCTTTTTAGGGGGCCCAAAAAGACTGGGATGATTTTATATATTTTTTAAATTATTAATGTTAATTAATTAATGTCATAAGTAACTTTAATTGGCTGAATAAAACGTTTTAGTGACTGAACTTTGCATATAAAAATAATTTGTGGCGGCTCACTGTCACCCCTTACAGAAGGCGCAAAATAGTAGTCCACACATGCACGAGGATTCCCTAAAACAGTAACGCAGCTAATTGCGAGTTGACTGACTGCTAATGCTTGAGCGCTAATTTGCATCATGATAGTTATGTCTTTCCCCAAGAAAGGCAAATCGGGTTCACAAAAAAGAAAAGCAAAGGAAAGAGAAAAAAGACAAGCTGAGGTAAAACAAATCCACAGATTTCATTCAAAAGAAAGGTGAGCACAACGGTTAAGAATGGTTTAAGAACCATAGTTTGAGAATGGTAATATGGTAATATGGTAATATGGTATGGTAATGGTAATATGGCATTGCTAATATCAGCAGTTGTTTGGATTGAAGGCAGTCAGCCAGGAATCTAGCTTGGAGCATAATTGCATTGTATAACATGAATTAATCAATATCATAACTTAATCAGCATCACACCTACAATGTCACATGACATATCTATCAAATAAGTAAAATACCTGGCAAAGCTTAACATCATTAAACACATGACCCTTAGTTTTAGAAACAGCCACAGAGAGTGGAGCAGCGGTCGGTCCCTCATCATCTCCTAATGTTACTGAGGATGTGAGACAAGGTGAGCTCATACAGTGGCAACTAAAAGTTATTCCAAGCAATAATTTGTAGCACTTTACACTGACAGGAGCTAAACACTAACATCAAGTAGCCTGTTTTATTGTAAGTTAGGCTATAAGCAGCTGAAGAGGCTAATATCAATGCTGTATGATTCGTGCTTGCAGAGGGGTCTGTCCTTTAGCAGATAGTGAGAAAGAAGATGTGATAGAGGATGATGGAAGTGAAGAGAGTGAGGGAAATGAAGGCTGCTCTAAGGGAGAGAAGGATGAGGAGAGGACAGAAGAGGAAGGGGAAAAAAGTGAGAGCACTGCAGACCAGCATTTGCCAGAGGACCCAGGACTATGGCCAGAGAAGCTTACTGATCATCAGAGAGACACAATTGTTTGCAGACATAAAACAGACATAACCAAAATGGCACCCAAAGATATGGAAGGCAAACCATTCCCAAATTATCTTCAGTATGTAAAGTCAGCCAATGGGCGTGAGAAAATCAGATTTTTTGGCCTTTTGGCCTGCTGCTAGGAGGCCTACATGTAACAGTATACCTGTAGGCCTGCTGCTCGGAGGCCTACAGGTAACAGTATACCTGTAGGCCTGCTGCTCGGAGGCCATGTCACAGCATACCTGTAGGCCTGCTGCTGGGAGGCCTACAGGTAGCAGTATACCTGCAGGCCTGCTGCTCAGAGGCCACGTCACAGCATACCTGTAGGCCTGCTGCTGGGAGGCCAACAGGTAACAGTATACCTGCTGCTGGGAGGCCTACAGTTAACAGTATACCTGTAGGCCTGCTGCTGGGAGGCCTACAGGTAACAGTATACCTGTATGCCTGCTGCTGGGAGGCCTACAGGTAACAGTATACCTGCTGCTGGGAGGCCTACAGGTAACAGTATACCTGTATGCCTGCTGCTGGGAGGCCTACAGGTAACAGTATACCTGTAGGCCTGCTGCTAGGAGGCCTATAGGTTACAGCCGTACCAGTGTAAACAGAGACGGGCCAAAGCTAAACACTCTCACACTACAGCAAACACACCCTATTGCAATAACTAACCAGTACTCAGGCCAGGCTGGCTCAAAGTTCCTCCCTTGGAGGGACGGCAACTAACCAGCACTCAGGCCTTATGTGTGTGTATGTGTATGTGTGTGTGTGTGTGTGTGTGTGTGTGTGTGTGTGTGTGTGTGTGTGTGTGTGTGTGTGTGTGTGTGTGTGTGTGTGTGTGTGTGTGTGTGTGTGGCTGCAGATTATTGGGGATCTGAACACAGTACCTAAACAAACCGGCCATCCACGCAGAAGAGGAAGCCAACAGCCAGGTGGAGCTACACACAGGTGGAGCTACACACAGGTGGAGCCACAGACAGGTGGAGTGTGAAATCTTGTTCCTGAGGAACCATGCAGGGTGTAAGCAGGGTGAATGATTGACAGGATGACATCATTAATACATGAGGGAAGGAAAGTAGGAAACAAAATCCCATTTATTTCTAAGTGGTTAGAAGAAGAAAGCTTTAGCTCTGTGGCGAGATAGCTTGGAGAAGGTAGCTTTAGCTCTGTGACAAGCTAGCATGAAAAAGGAAGCTTTAGCGCTGTGATGACCTAGCATGAAGAAGGTAGCTTTAGCTCTGTGACCAGCTAGCATTAAGAAAGTAGCTTTAGCCCTGTGACCAACTAGCATGAAGAAGGTAGCTTTAACTCTGTGACCAGCTAGCAAGAAGGCAGCTATAGCTCTGTGACCAGCTAGCATAAAGAAGGCGATTTTATCTCTCTGACTAGCTAGCATGAGGAAGGTAGCTTTAGCTCTGTAATCAGCTAGCATGAAGAAGGTAGCCTACCTATGTGAGCAGCAAGCATGGGAGCAGCTTATGTCTGCTACCCTTTCTACCGGTTTGCCTGCCCGCCTCTGACTACCTCTATCTGTGTCTATGAGTCTCTCTCTGTGTCTCTGTCAATGTGTATCTTTCTGTCTGTCTCACTGTCTCTGTCCCTCTCTGTCTTTCTCTCATGTTTGGTACAGCAAGACAGGCTGGGATGAGTTTGTTTCGGGGGGAAGCGAGTTTGCAGAATTTCTGTTGCAAATGTTGCCTTTTTATTTAGAATGACTAATTATGTATTATTATTTTGATAAATATGAACATCACACTGCTATCTGCTGTGTGTGTGTGTGTGTGTGTGTGTGTGTGTGTGTGTGTGTGTGTGTGTGTGTGTGTGTGTGTGTGTGTGTGTGTGTGTGTGTGTATGCTTGCGCGTCCTGAGTGCTGGCACATGTGTGTGAAGGCGTGTGCATGAGTTATGATGGCACTGTCTGTCGGGACAGAGATGTGATGGTTCTGTCTGTCGGGACAGAGATGTGATGGTTCTGTCTGTCGGGACAGAGAGCAAGACACACAAATATTAAATAATACTATACAGAAACACACACTAACCCTAACACACAAACTATATACAGCAAAACACACACACACTCTACTCGAAGACCCTTCACCTTTCCCCGCTTGCTGCACTCCTCTGATCTGCCCGGTCCATCACCATGGTTAACGTTAGGACACGTCAACCTCACCAAAAAATATAAAATAAATATAAAGAGATATGGTGAGAGAGATATGGTGACAGAGTTATGGTGACAGAGAAATGGTGGGAGAGTTATGGTAAGATAAATATTGTTAGAGTTATGGAATGTTATGGAGTTTCCACAGATTGACTGAAGGGAGGTTAAGGTCCTTGTTCATGTCATTGATCACACAATGTTTGCAACGCCGTCAGACCTCCGGAAATCTGCAAGCAATGGAAACCTGAAGATCAACAAGTGATCTCTAATGTCTCAGGGAGTTTAGTCCAGGCGTCAGGGAGAGGATAGGAGGAAGAGAGAGAGAGGAAAGGAACTTAAGTCTAGTCGTCTCTACCTGCTCACATTGCCCCTCATACAGACTCACACACACACACAAACTGGCTACAATGGGTCTGACCTTTAACCCCGAGGGGGGTTAATCTAGAAGGGTTGAGCTAATGAGTAACGTCTCAGGCCATGAAGGTCGAAGGTCAAGTTGAGTGGTTGTACTGATATGAAAACAAATCTCTCACACACAGACATACACACACTGTCACTCACATATACACACACATGTATGCACACACATACACATACACACACGCACGCACAAGTGCCGCCACGCACATACACCACATCCAAACCCTAAACATTGACAAAAACTGACACTTTCTTCCACTTTCAACTCCCAAGGAGCAGCGGTTGGTTAAGGTAAGGTTCGATTAGTTAAGGTTAGTTATGGTTATTAATCTAGTTCTTGCTCAATGATGTAATGACCACCTTTCTAGATTCCAGAACTCCAACCTGAAAGGAATAATACAGGCTCAACCACTTTGACCTTGTCAAGCTATGTCTATCACTCAGGTACAATGCACCCACGGTCTTAGTTTACAGTTTTGTGTTTAATTTCACGGCTAAACTCGATTTCAGCTGACATTAGTTTCATTCCCACAACAATTCAAGTGTCACATTTTTGCAATGTTCCTATGGCAAGAAATCTGTAATTTAGTAAGAGGATACATTTTTGCCCTGCCAGCAACCTGGTAAATCCAGAATGCACTGCGGCTTTGCTGGCTTGGGTGTGGCCATGATCTCTGTACCATAGATGTCTCTATGCTCTGTACAGCTGACGAAACTGTAGTCACTGTTAACCGGCCGATTTGGTCTGTTCTGGCAGAGGGGAGCATAAACTTCCAAGCCTCAGCGATAGCTTCATACCGAAATGTTTGCCAAAGTATGGCTACAACTCTGAGATCGGTTAATTGTTTTCCGTTTTCCTAGCGCCTACCTGATCTCTAGCTCCTTCCTCCTGTTCCCCCACTCCTGGAGAGAAGGTGTGTGTGTGTGTGTGTGTGTGTGTGTGTGTGTGTGTGTGTGTGTGTGTGTGTGTGTGTGTGTGTGTGTGTGTGTGTGTGTTGTGAGGCACAGCGGGGTCGTGTGAAGAATGCTTACATTTGGAGATGAACCAGAGAGAATAAATAATGGAAGACGTTAACCGATTCCATTCTTTAGGTTCAAATCTGTCAGCTCCTCCTGTGTCAGATTAGAACCCATTACCCTCTGATGTCACACAACGTGGTTCAGTTACCATGGAAACTGGAGATAGTTTCAACAGTTACTCTTACAGCTGGGGTGGCCTGACAGCATGACCGTGCTGCCTTTAGCTAAAGCCTAGAAACAAGCAGAGAACACATTGTGTTTTTCTACTGTTGGCATGTCAACAGAGTGCTCAGCGACGCGAAAACGCTTGCTTCTCATTTTTACCCTTACAAAATAGCCACCCCCAGCTGTTAAAAACCATTGGGTGTGATCGGGGCAGAGGATATCAATCCTATCCATCCATGAGTTGGAGTATGAAGTATATAATTTTTAGGACACTTCTTGACAGCGAAGTATTTGATTTAATTTTAGAGCATGATCATGGGAAGATACAGGCAGCAATTTACCAAGCATATATTCAATGAGACAATGGGTGTACATGATTCTTATATGCAAACTTGCACATCGTAGGCAGTAACAACAAATGAAACATAGGTGAGGGGGAGTGACCATCGTGGAGTGTTAAGGATCGGCCATGGCTGAAGTCAGCCATGGCGGGAGAGACCAAGTTAATTTGCAATACACTATGGGAGAAGTGGACACGTCTGCAAGAAATTTAAAGGAATCTACACAACAAAAGTCTGTATATTGGCATGGCCTCAGTATCAAACTTTGTGGCTAGTGGCAACTATCGTAACACCTTTAAATTAGAGAGAGGAAGGGAGACATGTCTAGGTCCAAGGAGAATGTATAGAAATGCCTTTACAATTGACTAGTAATTATAAAAACAAGGTTAATATAATTTGTGTATAATTGGATGTTATAGTTACGATTAATATTTCCACGACAGTCTGTCCTGTCGTAGTGTTGCTTTACCCCATTGGCTCCATTCGGAGGTTGTACAGAAGACCCACTATAGCTCAAAGAGTTGCTCCAAACGGTACAGTAGGAGGTAGTGGTCATAATAGGACAGGGCTTAGTTGTAGTTATCACAATTTGACATCACAGGAAACCAATCATAGAGGGAACAGTCCGGGATGAAACAACAGACCTCAATTCTGACAAACTTGGTCTTGGCAAATAAATGGACCAGAGTTAGACGAAAATGAAGCTGGACATGTATGCTGCAAGCCTGGATTTACTCAGCGACAGCTCATTGAGCATTATATGCTCAATATATCAGCATCAATATATATGGAACAGCACCTTGCTAGTACTCCAATATACTACGTATTCTTCCTAACAGGCCAAGTAGCCTGTAATGCTAACATACTTTTATTACTTAGACATTTGGCAGCGACCTTTATCTAAAGCAACTTCAAACTCACTATAACCACTAGACTATGCAGCAACTACATGGATACAAATGCATCACTAACACAATAGTACCTTAACATTCTAGGTATGTTAACATGCTAGTTACACGAACATGCTATGTACGCTAACATTCTAGGTATGTTAACATGCTAGGTACACTAACATGCTCGTACAATCGCATGTTAGTACATTAGCATGCTAGTACACTCACCAGCTAAATGGACACCCAACTTCACGCATAAAGGCGTCAGCTGGGTTTCAACCCAACTTTTGGCTGATGAATCTTTGAATCGCGTGACTACAGACAGATTGAACAATTTGTTTTATGAATGTCTGTTATTGGCCAGCTCTCCTGGCTCTCATTGCGTCCATGCTCCACCCCTCTGGTATACCAAGCAGGTTAAAACAAACCAAATAATTCCTGAGCTATTGTTTTTGCAAGCTCTCAGGTGTGTAAACCGAACAGGACACATAAAACACAGTATGCAAGGTCGGCGTGTGGACTCTTGTACTCTCTCCTAAGTGTGTAACATGAACTGTTTTTCACTGAATAGATAAACACATGAAAGTGTCTCGTTGGCACCTGTCGATATGAGGGCATCCCTCACCCTTGACAACTGGTTAAAGTGTTCATCCTGCAGGAAGGTGGACCAGGACCCGCGAGGACAGACATCAGATGTAATTAGAAACACCAATCAGAACGTTTTCCCATCATGTCCAGACTTTTCTAACCTCTGTGGACGCTCTAAATAACTTGATGATTGACAAAGAATGCATCACATTCACCCGTCCATACACAATCATTCACCTAACCAAACACTTTCATACACTCATCCATACCTTCACACACATTCATACAAACCTCCACTCACACAAACACACCCTACCCCACTGCATTTATCTGACAGCTTTAGTTAATGGTAACTTTGCAGATTCAGATTAACAAAAAAAATATATATATACATTTATTATACATTATTATATCAATAAGGCTTTATTGGTCACCAGGAGGAAATCATAATCTACACAGCAGTGTGTAAAGTACTATATCAAATATACATAATAGCAAAAAATTTGCTCCACCTTTAGCAGCAACAACGTTAAAGTGATGAACACATTAGAGCATCATTACATAAAATCCAATAACATAATATATATTATTCTGCAATTGGCCATTCTGCATAATGAGTACTTTAACTTTTGGTACTTTAAGTATATTTTCATTTGACTTTTACTCAAGTAACATTTACATTGCAGGACTTTTATTTGCAACAGAGTGTGGTATTACTACTTTTACTTAAGTTAAAGATCTGGGTATTTCTTCCACCACTGGTAGTTATCGTAAATGGAGAGAGCTTGTCTCACAATTATGAATACTAATAGGAATCAACTTGTGTCTTGTAAATGATGAGGTGCATAAGACAGAAAGATTGGCTTGTGAAATGTTGAATCTGCTTTTGTGGACAAAATGTTGGTGGACAAATCCACAGTAGTGACTCATAATTAACTATTTGTGTGCTGTGCGTTTCCTTTAGGTTTCCAATGCGGTTGTGGTTGGGTGCTCCATAGCATCAGGTAAACCCCATTGCAGTCGGTCCACGGCCAACCCCCCCCCTTATATTATAATTTCCTGTGTCAGACCACCCTCTTCTATTATTCTTGTATTAATAAACTGCTTTTATTAACCGTCTGTATTGCAGTTAAGTAAACCCATCTTGATTTGTTTATCTTTTTCTTAGTGTTTAATTTTTGTAGACAACCTGTGTTGTAGCCACTTGTTAAACATATCCTTGGGTGAGGGCCCCAAGGTGGCATTGTCTATTTACCAAGGCCTTTATCTACCACCTGGTAACATAGTTTTGAGACAGTCTCTTTTCCCCTTTGAATTTTGAGACAAATGTCACAGGTTTTCAGATGTGAGATTCATACACTCGAAACTACTGATCGACGTGTGTCTACTGAGGTTCCTTCTTTAGTGGTGGAGTGGAGCAACTCAACTTGGTGCTTGGAGGGGTCGTGCTAATTGGTATGGTAGGGTGCCCCTGGCCGAATAAAAACATGTATTTTGATAGATGAGTCATGTGTTACTTTACAAAACCTAAATGATTAAACTACAAGACTAAAATGACTAAATCTACATGTTGCTATTTAGTTTACTTAGATGGGAAGTGTGTCCATGGCCGCGGGAGCACGCACGCATTCAGCAAAGGTGGAGCTACATTACTTACGCTTGTCATGTTCCTGCTTTTTCACCAAAGTAATGTGTATGGACATAGGTAAAATGTCTTTTTACAATACCAACAAAAAAACTTCTTTTGTTGGTATTGTGCAAAATGTAAAACTTGGATTCATAAATATGGATGCATTTGTACAAATCATTGCACATTCATTAAAATGTCCATTTACAAGACACATTAACTTTCACAATACACAAGTTGACTATTATTGTTAATAATTATGACAAATCTATCCATAATCGTACGTTATGTGATAGTTATCGTACAGTCGTATGATTGTAGGCCTACGTTGTGTGATAGTTATCATTGGTGGTATACGATCGTGCGTTGTGTGATCGTTATCATCGGTGATACAATCGTACGTTGTGTGGTAGTTATCGTGCAGTTGTACGATTGTACGTTGTGTGATTATTATCTATGGTGGTATGGTCGTATGTTGTGTATTAGTTATCATACAGTCGCACGAGTGCACGTTGCGAGTTTTTATCGTATGGTCGTACGATCGCACGGTGTGTGATAGTTATAGTTGGTGGTGCGTACATTGCGTAAGTTATCTTTTGTTCGCACATTGTGTGGTAATGATACATTTGTTTTAATTTTTTATGTATTATTTTCCAAGTTTATTTGGTGATCATTTCATGTTGTTAATCTCCAAGTGTATCCTAGTGTCCTGCTAGTCTGAGCGCAAGTGGACCCAAATGCATGAAACAGAAACCCGGGCAAGGTGTTGTAAATGACCACAAGGTTACACTGAAGGGAACATGGGTAGTAGGATGGCGGGCAAGGCAGGTGGGAGAGGTAGAAGGCAGCACCGGGGCGTGCATACAGGCGAACTAGGCAATTGCCTAGAGTGGCACTTTGGCCAGCGCGGCAACATGTGGGCCAATCAGGAGCCATCTTACAATAACAGAACAAACGTGACAATGACTGTGCACCTGCAGCCACCCCCTCCCCCAGCTCTCATGAGCTACAAAATTAAAGCAGGCTTACTAGCAGGGCAGGTAGGGCAGGCAGGGCAAGGGCTTGCGGGGCAGGCTGACAGGTCAGTCAGGCCGGCAACAAAGAAAGGTAGGCCTGGCAGGACATGCAGACAGGTAGGCAGATGGGGAGCCACAGAGTTGAACTGGACACATGGATAACAGGGGCTAGCATAAACGCTTGTAAAAGTAGAATTGGCTATTCTTAGGAATTTTGTCAAAAAAGGGTACGCGGCCGAGAACGAACAGTAACTGGTAACAGTTTAACAACGGTCTTGGCATGAGTGACTGGAAAACCGGGGTTGATATACTACGTGCTGATGAAGAAGATTGGTTTCAGGTGTGTGGGCAGGGGGATTTGAATGGATGACGTTATCGGGAGGCGGGAACTGGAAGCCACGCCCGCAACACATACGCATATACACAGGCACATACCCGGAGCGGGCCGCTGCTAGGAGGCAGAGGTGCGGGGCATGACAGTCCTGTACTTCCTCCATCCTCCCTAAGACAACCCGGTCAAGGCGCTCGTCATGCAGCCCATATGAATGCTGACTAATGGTCATGGTGCAGCCATAGACTCAAAAGAAAAAACGGTGTCCGTGACGTCACCAATTGCTTTACACACAATCGCTAGATAGATGCTTTAGATTTCCCGTTATTGGCTCAACCATTGCGTGAGGTTTTTTGCAACCACGATCCATAATTGTAACAACGAGGGCTGACTGAACGGCAGCTTCGCAGTAGTCTATGTGGTCAAAACTCATTAATATTCGACCCTTCATACATTTTTAATGATTTGTTTTTCAAACAGGACCTCTGTGAAACGAGATGAGTTGGCCACTGAGATTCTAACTGAACGAAGAAAGCATTTATTGGCTTTGTATTACGAAAATGAAATCACAATTTTACCAGACTTAAAATGGTGACCGTTCTTTTTGCGTTCATCCACATCGAATCACTTATAGGCCGTCTCTAACGTGAGGTCGATAGAGGAACTACATCTTCGTCTCTACTGTGAACCACCCGAAAGGCCGTTGAATTAACTACACCTCGCTTCTGCCAGGGCTTCACGGAGAGGCGTTCATGGCTGCCACTTGGGTGCAACACATAGTACATATTGACTACTGTTCATGGTGCAGTTCATAGTACATGCTGACTGCTGGTCATGGTGGAGCTCATAGTACATGCTGACTATACTGGTCAGGGGGCAGCACGGGTTTCTGTTGACACACGCATCACTTTGTATGAAGGAAGATATCCCAGCCTAACGCATACACACTCTCTCTCTCTCTCTCTCTCTCTCTCTCTCTCTCTCTCTCTCTCTCTCTCTCTCTCTCTCTCTCTCTCTCTCTCTCTCTCTCTCTCTCTCTCTCTCTCACACACACACACACACATACATTACACACACACCAACAGTCACACACAATCAAGTATATGAACAGACACACACAGGCATGCACAAACACACACACATGAATGCACACATATCATTTTATTTATTTATTTTTATATAGGAAATACAATTCCTATCTGGTTTGGGTACTCAAAAAGGTATCTGAGTATACGAGTATACTAGGTCTACACATTGCACGCAGACTTACATCCCTGTACCCACACACACAAATGCACACAGCACCACTGTGTATATTTTTGGCTCTCTGTAGACGTTGAGTCAACTGTTGCGCAACAGCCTGCTAGTTGGCCTGAAGTGTGCTGTTAGCTTACGTATTAGCCGGGTGACTTGATATTGCTGCATCAGCAGATAAGAATACTGAACATGGCTTTGGAAGTCAGCCAAGAGATATTATGAAATAATGGTGTGACCTTTAGCCTGTAAGGTCACACCATTGTAAGTATGTAGGACGGACAGGTAGTTTGTACGACAGACAGTTGTGTAGTGTTGAGGACCGACAGATAGGTGTGGTGTACAAGAGAAAGACAGGTCTGTGAAGAGAGGACGTGAGGGAGACAGACTGGCATGTCCCAATTCCACTTCCTAATCAATCTCACTCCAGACTTTAATAAAACACCCAGACACCAACCACACATCAACATCACAAACATCACCTGATGTTTATCAGGAACATACTAGATATATTATATCTATACTGGAGCTAATCACACAGTGTTCCTGCACCATCTTGGCACTCAGTCATATGGACAGCTGCCCAAACTCAAAACTCATTAAGTCTAGTGATAAGAACCGTACAGCAGATTCTACAGCTGTATTGGGCTCTAATGTAGGCCAAAGGTTTTTTGGTTTAATTGGGATCCCCATTAGCTGATGCAGAAACATCAGCCACTCTTCCTGGGGTCCACACAAAACATATACAAAGAACAAAAACTTCACAAAATATATACAAAGAAGAACCATCACAAAACATATAACAATGAAACCATCAATACACAAAAACAACAAACAGCTAAACAAAATTGTAAAATAGCAAGTCAGCAATGCTCACTAAACTCTAATGCGGACAGTTATTAGGTGGGAGGGAGGGAGGGAGTTCCATTCAACCATAGCTCTATGCAGCACTGTACGTTGTTTTGAATTTGTTTTGATTCATGGAATTGTGTAGTTTCCACTGGTGGCATGTCTGGTGGGGTATGTGTGTGCATTAGAGCTAAGTGTGAGCTGCATATACAAACAGTCAGGGGTTTTCAGTACATTCCTATTTTTTACAAATTAAAAAAGTGATGCTTTTAACCTCTCATCAACTTTTAGCCAGAGGAGTCGGTCATGCATGACGTTTGTATTAGCTCTGAAGGGCAAGCCGAGCTGCTCTATTCTGAACCCGTTGTAGCTTCTCTAGATTTGCTTTTGTGGTACCTGACCAGACCACCGGGCAGTAATCTAAGTGTGATAACACTGCAGGACCTGTTTGGTCAGATGTGGTGTTAAAAAAGAAGAGCATCTCTTGACTACAGATATGTTTCTCCCCATCTTTTGCACCAGTAAATCGATATGTCTTGACCATGTCAGTTTACAATCTAAAGTTACACCAAGAAGCTTTGTTTCTTGTACTTGCTCAATAGCAGCATTGTTCAGTGCCAGATTCAGCTGGGGTTTAGAGATTAATGAGTGTTTTGATTCAAAAGACAATGCTCTTAGTCTTAGATATGTTCAGGACAAGTTTGTTATCAGTGTTCCAGTTAAATACTGTCTGCAACTCTTTGTTGAGAGTTGAGGTGATTTCCTTAACTGTTGGAGCAGACATGTGGATTGTCAAATCATCTGCGTACATAGACACACAGGCTTTTTTACAAACAAGTGGGATTATTTGTGAAAATCGAGAACAGCAGTGGTCCAAGTGAAGAACCCTGCAGCATTCCACACTGTATATGTCTTGTTTTGAGAGACTTCCGTTAAAGGAAACCTTCTGTGCTCTAGTAGGTAGCTTTCTATCCATGCTATGGCAGATTGAGTAAACCCATAACACTTTAGTTTCCTTAATAGTAAGTTATGATCAGTGACATCAAAGGCAGCACTGAAGTCTAACAGAACTACTCCTACAATATTCTGTTGATCAATGTTTTTAGCCAACCATCAGTCATTTGAGTGAGCGCTGTGCAGGTTGAGTGTCCTTCCCTATAAGCGTGCTTATAGTTGCTTGTCAAGTTGTTCATAGAGAAATAGCATTGGCACGGAACATGCAGTTAATGCAATTTGGTACATAAATGTCCTGAAAACAGTTATTTAAAAATCAAGTTTCATGGAAAACATGTTTATTGGAAAATGTTAAATGACCATGATCATAGATAGATAGATAGATAGATAGATAGATAGATCGATCGATAGATAGATAGATAGATAGATAGATAGATAGAAACCATATCACCATAGGGAAATGATTTTGTTGCAGCACAACAAGACAGAACAAGACAAAACAATAAACTCACAGTAGACAAAAGAAACCCAGTGCACATATAAAAAAATAATAGACTTCACAACAGGAATTGATACATCATTGTGAAGTTTCATATACCACTCTCCTTTTCCGTTCCAACCATTCCTCCATTCCGTTCCAACACTAGGATTTTACACATTACATCCATGTTCCGTTGCACACACACACACACACACACACACACGCACACACGCACACACGCACACACGCACACACGCACACACGCACATACACACACACACACACACACACACACACACACACACACACACACACACACACACACACACATACATGTGTTATGGCCCAACACGATAGGGCCTGTCATGAAAACTAATGGTTCATTGCGAAACAATAGTGACATCTACTGTGTGGTCTGAGAGGTTGTGTCTTTATTGGGATATAAGCACACCTTACGGAGTATTCTTTAGCTAGTCTCAGTCGTTTTATACCAGAACTGCAGTTGCATCTAAGCCACTGACAAAAAGTGAATTGCATTTCATGTTCCTTGTTGAGACCTGTGTTTTAATGGTCTATAATGTTGCCCTTTATTCGTGTGGCATTTACATAACTACTACTGTTATTGTACTGTAATAATTGTTTGTTCTTTTTGTAGTTTTTATTATAAAAAATATATATTTTCAATAATCATTCCTGCCCTGTACTTTCTGCTGTGACACCCAATGTTAGAATTTCTGGGGTCAATAATATTCAGTTCATCGCTCAGAATGGCAACATAGATTTACTGGGGTCATTTTCCGTTTGTGTTAAGAAAAGCAGCCAGAGAAGAGTGATGCGAGGATTGATGCGTCTTATCTGATCTTTTTGCTCAGGGCCCTGAAAGCCAAGGTAAAGCCCTGTGTATGTATCACATCTCACAACCCTTACACCTACCGAGCCGTTTGTTTAAAAGCTACACTAGAGAAACTCACCAGCAGCTCTGGCAGCAACTACAAGCCTCCCTATATATTTCAAGCAGTTTCATCACCTGGTTTAACCTCTGATGCAATCCCATGGAAATCTTCCAAATAAATCATCTGAGTGAAGAAACAGCACCACCTAGAGACCATTTTCAGAACTCGCACATGCGGACGCAGTCAGAGACGCAATATCACACATTGGCCAGGAGTCCTTATGTCCCCAAAAGACCTCTAGAGAAGATAACTCTTCTGCTATGAATTCTTATAAGGGATTTTAGTCGTTTAGACCTCCTCCTGTTCCTCAACTTAATGAGAAGGGACAAGGAGGGAACCATGAAGGATGCGATGGTCAGCCAAAACTTAACCTCTGATTCAACCACTCTCTCCTCGCTGGATTCTTTCAGTAGATCGACTGGGATTTGGTCCTAGTGGTCCTGATCCTAGTGGTCCTGATCCTAGTGCAGAGGCATTGCTAGACATAAAGCTCTGCTGGGGCACAGGGCCATTACTCAAATCACACAGTTGTTTCTTGCATGCCTGCTGCATGTATGAAATCCATACTTACATATATTCCTTGCTTGGCCTATTACTTGAGTATTTCTGACACTACCATACTGCAAATTTTTATTTATTTATAATAATGTGAGTGAGCGGGTAATGAAATAACCTCGATTCCATCAGATAGCAGTAACATGCCAGCTAAGACCCGTAACAAGAAACATTAGATACATCACTACTGGCGTGACATAGCAACATTAAGGCATGACTACAGCGGGACTTCAGAGATCCGTGGCAGGATTCAGATTTCAAGGTTCCACTGTCTGTAAAAAAAACTCTGTGTGTGTGCACGGGCAAGAAAAAAATACATTTGCACAATAAAGCTCCCTTTAACAGAAACACATTGCTGCAAAAAGATGCAATCTCTTCTTTATCATTATCTTTAATTCCTTGAAAACATAAAAACTCAAGACTTTAAATAAAAAAAGGTTCATCACATTAAAGAAAGGGGACTTAGCATTATGTGCATATTTATTACTAGTTAAGACTTTCCTACTTTTACACATTGGACTGAAAATCTGAAGGAGAAAAAAAAAAGGCTCTTACAAGCTCTTCATTCCTATCGGCTCCATTTCTGTGTGACATGGTATAGTTGCTGATATCCAACTTATTACGTAACAGACCCCAAATGATGGTGCTCATCCAGTGGCATATAATGAGGGACAGGTAGCCTGGATCCTCCAGAGAGACGGTCCTGAACACATCAAACCATTTCAGTGCATCTGATTTAGGCGCCCTCCATCACTATTCAACTATAAGTTACAGTCATTACTGCCTGTAGAACTCATTTTCTTTCATGGGACATTTATTCTTTATCAAGAGATTGGAATATAACCTTCTTCCAACATTCCATATAATAGGTAATCAATGTAATACTTTAGTCCACTACTATTACTAAATTTTAGGGAGGTGAAACCTGGAATTGTTGGCCTTAGAACAGTGCAAAAGCATAGCAAAACCATCAAAGTTACAGTTTCACATACAGATTCTGACGTGTTAGTTACTGACTTTGAGGCAAGGAACAGCTGTTTTGGGGTATGAACACGTTGATCTTCTGGACCTAAAAATACTCAAAATAATGATTATAATAATGAAACAATTATTACATCTCCTAACCTGCTGTTCTTTTAGTTTGACGTTTGACATTCACCTATTGTTGAATATAGAGCTAATTCATTTTAGAGTAGTCTTGTTTTAAAGACTTAACATTGTACAATAGTATCATTTCGCAGTTTCTCAAATAATTTTGCGGTAAGGAAGCAAACAATCTGTGACCTAAGGTCAAACCGAAATCCCAGTGTGACCATATTTATAGATACTCTATAAACTATATTTACAGCTTATCTATGGAAAACACAACAGCAAATAGGACTTTAAGGACGTATATGGGAATTCATCTGTAGTAATACCGTTGCACGTTAACATGACCCACAACTTGAGAAAACTGGATATCACCCTGGATATAAAAAAATGAGTTAATAGATGACAAATTAATGTTTTCTTTAAGCATAAGATTAATAATTGAATGTCTCAGTTGAACCATAAGTCGTTGGGTAGGACCTGAGTAACTATTTTGTAACCTACATCTCAGCTAAATATATATATACATATATACATACACAAGTGAAATAGTGTATTACCACGTACCTTGCTGATAGCACCATCTACAACGTGTCTCCTGAGAACTCTTAGACCACAGGATCTATGTAACAGCCTTAGCGATGTTTAACTTGATGTTTAGCTGGAGGATTCGTATCAACAAATTCACTCCTTCTCTCTCTACATACAAACCTACCAGCATAAACACAAACACAAATATTAGTGTATATATAAACTGCCTCCCAGCCTAAATAAAAACATAACTGAATAAATACAATAAAGGCAAGTGAAAGTAAGGCCTTTATTAGAGGGTTTCAGACAGGTGAGCTAGAGTTACATCAAATAAGTTCAAGTAGCCGTCTTGTTACTTCTTGTCCAATTCAAGAATAAGCAATTTATTATGATGGTTAAAAACACCAAGATGGCGCAGCCTGGAATGTGTGTGACGTCGTGTGAAACCCTAGCCTGATATTTCACACTAAGATATAGCCTACTGGACAGGCTGAGTGTGCCAATACAAAATCCAATATATCAGTCATTACTGGGAAATACTGATCAATGGATAAAAAACAACAGCTTTTAGTTATTTTTATTAGTTCATATTTGCATATCAGTGTGACAGTTGATTGCTTATTTTGTTTTTATTTTATTTATTAACTCAAGGCAACCATTATCAGTGCATTGCAAAGAAAATAGTCCCATATTTACAATTTTACTCAAAAGCAAACAGAGCTTGATGGAGTAGAAGACATATTAACAAGTTCACTGCAAACAAGCAACATTCTTGTGCACAAAGATTGCATCAATGGATGATATTTGTTGTATTCATTGACTTCTATTCCTTCCACAGTGGATAATGTTTATATTTATCTAATACTCTTCTTGTGTATGCAGCCATATTTTCAATATATTTGTAGTTTTATAATTGTTTTAAATGTTGTATCTTTTCATTCTACTGCTGTGCTGTCCTTGCTGCTGTAGCACCGGAATTTCCCATCTGGGGTCAATAAATATCTTATTTGAAGCAACTGAAGAACCAGATAATGTGAGAAAGATCGCCCATAGCCAAGGCCTACCAATCGTCACAGCATGGCTATGGGTCCAACAAAACTTGTGTTCTTCCTTCTGGAGGATTGGGGTTGTAAGACAGACTTCATGAATACAAAGGATCCATCTCCCTGTAAGACCGACCTGGTCAGTGGAAACTTAAACCGCGTTCAAAACTACTCAGAACTCTGGGGGGACAGGAAAAACATGGATGACGGAAGGAAGTTCAGCATATTGTGGCTCATTGCTGAATACAAAAATATATGCAGCAGTAATAATATAGTAATATAATATAATAAAATATTTAATAATAATGATAATATACAGTACATAATATAAACGATACGAACACATTATGCATGACTACAAATCAAATTAAACTTGAATAATAAATTCACTCCAAGTAAGGATGAAGGCCACCATGTCTGATGTTAATACTGACGTTAAGTCGGATGGAATGGAGCTCTGAAATGATACACGATAATTCTGAGTTGGAAAGACAGAGCTCGTTTTGGAGGTTTTGAGAGTCTTCAACGCAGCATTAGGAAGAGGAGGTGTGACTCTCTCAGGTCAGATGTTATGCACCCAAACTTCTCTCAGGTCATAGGTCATGTACCCGAACCTCTCAGGTCAGAGGTCATGTAGCAGAACCTCTCTCAGGTCAGAGGTCATGTACCAGAACATCTCTCAGGTCAAAGGTCATGTACTAGAACCTCTCTCAGGTCAGAGGTCATGTACCAGAACCTCTCTCGGGTCAGAGTTCATGTACCAGAACTTCTCTCGGGTCAGATGTCATGTACCAGAACATCTCTCAGGTCAGAGGTCATGTACCAGAACCTCTCTCAGGTCAGAGTTCATGTAGCAGAACCTCTCTCAGGTCAGAGGTCATGTAGCAGAATCTCTCTCAGGTCAGAGGCCATGTAGCAGAACCTCTCTCAGGTCAGAGGTCATGTAGCAGAACCTCTCTCAGGTCAGAGTTCATGTACCAGAACCTCTCTCAGGTCAGAGGTCATGTAGCAGAACCTCTCTCAGGTCAGAGTTCATGTAGCAGAACATCTCTCAGGTCAGAGGTCATGTACCAGAACCTCTCTCAGGTCAGAGTTCATGTACCAGAACCTCTCTCAGGTCAGAGGTCATGTAGCAGAACCTCTCTCAGGTCAGAATTTATGTACCAGAACATCTCTCAGGTCAGAGGTCATGTACCAGAACCTCCCTCAGGTCAGAGGCCATGTGCCAGAACCTCCCTCAGGTCAGAGGTCATGTAGCAGAACCTCTCAGGTCAGAGTTCATGTAGCAGAACATCTCTCAGGTCAGAGGTCATGTAGCAGAACCTCTCTCAGGTCAGAATTCATGTACCAGAACATCTCTCAGGTCAGAGGTCATGTACCAGAACCTCCCTCAGGTCAGAGGCCATGTGCCAGAACCTCCCTCAGGTCAGAGGCCATGTAGCAGAACCTCTCAGGTCAGAGTTCATGTAGCAGAACATCTCTCAGGTCAGAGGTCATGTGCCAGAACCTCCCTCAGGTCAGAGGCCACCTTAGCAGTAGTCCACTTTGCATCCAAATAATCCACATTGCTGTAAACAAAATGGTCTTAAATGTTTGTTTCCAAACTGCTTGATAACATGAACATGGTTGTAACTCAGCCCATTCTTATTTGGCACCAGTTCAATGAGTAGAATGTTGTAAAGGTGAGGGGGAAGCATCTGGCTACGGCTTCGGCAGGGCACTTGCTGCGGACTTTCGCCCAAATCAGCATCACAATGATATTACTGAACGTGCAGCGATGCAGAAGAAATAAGATATTAATGATCCTTAGGATCAATGGATTTCAACAAACATAAGCTCTTCAAATAGCTAATTCATACAGAATTCATTGATTAGTCTTTTTATTTGAATTGTGTGACAGTTGTTTGTCTTGCGTTTGTAAAGATGGTGTAACCATTAGGAATGCAAATAACAAAGTGATATATTGGCACATTTACTCAAAAGCAAACATTGAATTAAACACACAATGCCGCTCTCTTATTTACAGTGTGTTCCAAGTGTTTAGAATCCAAGAGAAGGGCCTGATGTCGGACACGCCCACCACACCATGCCAGCCAATGAGCTGTTAGCATGGGACACAGTACTGCTGCACAGCCAATCAGTGCTCTTCCTCAGGTCGCCAAGGGGCCTCCTCTATATCCTCCTCCTTTCCCCCCATCTCCTATCCTCTCTCATCTCCTCCTTTCCTCTCCCTTCCTCATTTCCTTCCACCTCCTCTCCTCTCCCCCTTCCTCATCTCCTTCCTCATTTCCTTCCTCCTCTCACCCCCTCTGCGGACCAGGGATTTACGCCAAGACTGGAGCAGTCGAGAATGAAAACCGAAATCAACTAGAGGCCATCGATCTGAACCGTATTCCCCCCTGGCCTCTGCTCATCCTACACACTTTCATGTTTCCCTAAATGTACTATGAATAAAAGCTGTACTACGAATAAAAGCTGTATGACTAAAAGATGTGCTATGAATAAAAGATGTACAATGAATGGACATTCACACTACATAAGCAAGCAGCATTGTTTTTTAATTCCCAGTTTTGTTAATTTATAGGTGTTATAAACCGTCTGACTTGGAAATGTTAAATACAAGAACTGTCATTACAACCCAAACATATTTCAACATGTTATAAAACATCCTAATGCACAAACGAAACAAATGTAATAACTCCAGCCCAAATACTGGATTACACGTGGGGAAAAATAATTGAATGCAAGGGTAATTAATATTTTCTGTCTTTCTGCTCTTTAATCATCATGATAACCGGTATTAAAAACTTCGGCTATTTGAAAGTTTATTTCACTACAAAAAATTGTCCTCTAGGATTCCCTTATGCCAGAACTTCATCTCTGCTTCAGCCGCAGCTGTCTGGCGGGAAAACTCTGGGTCTACTCAGCAGCATCAAGTCGATTTGCTCAACAAGGTTCTCCCTGGGCTGGCCTTTAGTTCCAGGATCGGCAACCAGAGGGCGCTGTTTCTACTTGCGGAAGCGCTTGAAGAGCGGGTGGATTCCCTTGGCTGCGGCAGCAGACGAGCGGCCGCCCCGGCTGTGGTACTCCATGTAGACGGCGTCATCCGCCCCTGACATGGAGCTCATGGTGCCCGGTCGCCGCGAGAACTGAGAGAAGAAAAAGAGTCACCAAAAATGTCTGAAAACAAAGGCTGGAAATACCTGTAAGCATGCACTCCTTGTAGTGTCCAACTAAAAGTAAATCAGTGTACAGTTATTCATAGACTTAATTATGATATCATTATAAAATAGTCACCACAACCCATTACATTACATAAAATGTTAGATAATATAATCAAATGTTTTGTTATGTAATGTAAGCTTATATAGCATAATGTTATATAAAATAATGTTATATACTATATTCTTATATAATTTTATGTTATTTATGTTTTATTTTAACATGTTATGGTATAAAATATAATGTTATATATTATGTTATATTGTAATATATTTATTTTATATATTCTATTTTAATGTTATGTTATATTATACAATGTGATATTATATTGTTACATAATTGTATGTTATATTTTAATATAATTGTATGTTATATAATCAAATGTTGTATATTTTAATATAATGTTATATACAATAATGTTAAATTCTATTTTAATATGTTATGTTAAACATTATATTCTAATATAATGTTATATAAAATAATGTTGTATTATGCTTTAATATAATGTTATATAATCTCACCTGGGGCCTCCCCCCCACCTCCCCCAACACCACCTCCTCTTCAGCGTCGAGGTCGGAGGCAGCGAGGACCTTCTGCAGGAGGAGTTGCTGCTCCTCCCGCGTGGAGAACATCAGGTCGTCCTCCTCCATACCAGCCATCTTAGTGATCACCTACACACACACACACACACACACACACACACACACACACACACACACACACACACACACACACACACACACACACACACACACACACACACACACACACACACACACACACACACACACACACACACAATGGGTTAAGGTTAGGGATCATGAGTTAGGGGTTAAGGACTAGGGGTTAATGGTTAGGTGCAAAGAGTAAGGGGTTAAGGGCTAGGGGTTAAGGGTTAAGGGCTAGGGGTTAAGGACAAGGGGTTCAGGGCTAGGGGTCAAGGGATAGGGGTTACTGCAGTATCTGACCTTAAAGCTGTATCCTTGGTCCACCAGGAACCTCTGTCTCTTGGTAGAGTAGGCCATCTCCTGGGTGTCTTGAGACACCAGAGAGTAGAAGTAGGCGTTGTATTCCTCCGCTACCATGCCTACACAACCAGGAGGACACCACAACTAGTAGAGACACAGCAAGTAGAGACCTAGTAGACTAGGTTTGAGCGATATCCCTTTTTTTAAAGTGTCTCACCCCAAAACATTGCGGTTTATCGTTCAACCGTACATTACCGTCAACCATACAGTACATCTTATAACGTCTGTTTGCCATGAGCTGGAAGCAATTGTCTGCAAATCACTTTTTCCCCCCATTCTTGTTTCATACACAATAAACCCATTATAAAATCCAGTATAAGGCTACTAGTAATGTTTGAGTAGTAGAATAGCGATTAATTATAACCTCCATAAGCTTGCAATTTGTAACTTTAGCACTATAGGCTAGCACTAAAGCCAAAATAAATTATTAAATCAGCATTATATCTGGCTATCGGTTAGCTCAAATGGGTTGATTTGACAAGCAGTTTCACCAGGAGATGGAGTGACATTGCCAGCCAGTTTCAGAACAGCAATAGCATCGTAGTTCATGTTTTTCTCCATATTCCGCATCTATGCCATATAGTTTGAGATATAATTGACCTTACTCATTCATGCTCATCTTCCCTGCTTTTTAAGGTTGTGGAGTAAGAAAGAAATCCACCAGCACTTTATACCTCGCTGTCATCAATAGTAATATAGCCTAAACTTTGTGCACATTTTGACCGTCAAACCAAAAAGGTCGGGCAAATCTTTGCAGTGAATGCAATCTAGTATTCAATTGAGGATTTAAGGTCAACAAATCGAATTCAATGTATGCTAAAGTCTGACTGTCATTTCAATAATTGTGCCTTTATTTTCCAACCAAAAAGCGCATTTTCCAACCTTAAATTTATTCTAATCTGAATGTCTGCAATCTGATTATAGTTGTTCGAAGACAAGGACATCAAATTGTTACTTTTAGTAAATAGCTCACTCTCGCTGATGGGAAAATGTCGCCATTTTAGCGCCTTCACTATCTGGGCTCGTGCCTCATGCTCAAGCACATCCCACTGATTGGCTGATGTCAGATCAAATTCTATAGCCTCAAATGACAGCAGAGGACAGTAAAAACGATCCCATATCAGTGGCAGTTAGAGAAATTGAAAAAATGAACAAGCGCTTATAACAAGATAAATATTATTTGAGTCTGTATTGATATGGACATATCAAAACACATCACAGTATACCCTTCTATCGGAAAATCACCCAACCCTATTAAAAGACACAATAAGTAGAGACACAACCAGTAGAGACACAGTTAGAGACACAAACAGTAAATACACAATGAGTAGACACAACCAGGACACCACAACCGGTATAGACACTAGAGACACAACCAGTAGAGACACAGTAAGAGACACAACCAGGGGAGACACAACCAGGACACCATAACCAGTAGAGAAGCACCAGTAGCGACACAATCAGGGGAGACCCAACCACGACACCACAACCAGTGGAGACACAGCCAGGACACCATAACCAGTAGAGAAGCACCAGTAGCGACACAACCAGTAGAGACACCAGAATGAATAAAGAAACCTTAATATACTTCGGACTCAAGGTGTAAGTATATATACAGTGTGTATATTTAGTTTTATACAGACAGACAGACAGACACACACAGACACACACACAGACAGACACACACACACACACACACACAAATATATATAGTCAGACGCACCTTTCTTGGCTCTCAGCACCCGGCCCAGCCTCTGGGCCTCCTGCCTCCGAGACCCCCCGTGGGAGGAGATCTGGATCAGCACGTTGGCCTCCGGGAGGTCGAAGGACGTGTCTCCTACCTGCAGATACAAGTAGAGGATTACATACACGATACACAAGACAGGCAGTTCTGTGGCCATTGGGGATGGAACCCAGAACCCCAACACCCCACAGGAGAGAATGACTCACCTTGGAGATGAAGATAGTGTTGATTTTGGGGTTGTGTTTGAAGTTCTGGAGGATCTGCATGCGCTCTCCCTGAGAGGTAGGGCCGTATATGTAAGGTCTGAAGTGGGGGGGGGGGGGGGGGGGGGGAGAGAGAGATCAACATACTGGTCCTTGTGGACTACAGGACCCACAATCCCCAGTTCATTAACAGCCCTCCCCTTCATGAACCTCTCCTAGTTGTCATGGTTTTGGATCTTACTTATTGAGGCGGATTGCGTAATCCTTGAGTGCAAACACGTTGTCAGCGAACACAATGATCTTGTCGTTGCGGCGCTCGTGAAAGCGGATGAGGAACTGGCAGGCACGGAACTTGTTGGGGTTCATGGTGTAGAGGAGGATCCTCTTCTTGGTCTTGATGGCTACGTACTCCCGGTAGAACTCTGGAGACATGGGACACCACACCTGGGGGAGAAGGGGCCCACCATTAGAGACCTAGACCCTCCTTCTTCACCCTAGACTCTAGCCCCTAGTGGACCCTAGTATAACCTTGCCCCCCGTAGCCCCTAGTGGACCCTGTTGGCCTCTAGTGGACCCTGATGGCTCCTAGTGGCCTTAGTGGAATCCGGTGGTCCCAAATGAACCCTAGTGGCCCCTAGCCCCTAGTGGACCGTGATGGAACCTGGTGGCAAATAGTGGACACTGGTGGCCCCTAGTGCCCCCAAGTGGCCCCTGGTGGCACGCAGTGGACAATAGTATAACCTAGTGGATCCTGGGGGCCCGTAGTAGATCCTAGTAGAGTCTGGTAGACCATGGCGGCCCCTAGTGGACCCTAGTGGAGCCTGGTGGCCCATAGTGGACACTGGTGGCCCCTAGTGCCCCCTAGTGGTCCCTGTTAGTCCCTAATGGACCTTAGTGGACCCTAGTGGCTCCTGGTGGACCATGATGGCCCCTAGCCCCACCTCAGCACACTGGACCTTGGCGATGTAGCCGTTGTTCTGCAGCTCCATCCAGTTGGCCTCGAACAGCTTGGGTCCGATCAAGAAGTTGAGGTCCACAATCTTATCGTCCTCTCTGACCAGCGTGGCTGTCAGACCCAGCTTACAGTGGGCCTGGACGATGGTCAGAACCCGCCGGAACATCTTGGCTGTAGGGAGGTCACGTATGGAGTGAATCTAGTGCAAATATAAGTTACCTCAGGTAACTAATATTTATAATATTAATATCACAATATTTATATAACTCATATTTATATCAATAACAGGTATTGCTAAAATCCACAAATGTAAATCTCATTTTGTGAAAAAATTTAAAATACAATGTAAGAAAAGATGTATGAATGAATAAAGGGGAACGACGGTAGTCTCACAAATGAGACTTTAGATTCATCTCTACAGTGGCGCTTCATTTTCTTTAGCTTCAAATGTATTTTGTCTAAACATGTTGCTGGGGTTGGGGATCAGTAGGCACGTGTTAAGTGGAATGGGTCTCTACTGTAAACAACCTGACAACCCGAACCCCAAAAAACGTGATATGACTGACCATTAATCTCGTATCCAGAAGAGGACTGATAACTAAAATGAAAACATCGTCTTCCCATTCTCAATATTCATCTTTGGCCAACAGTAAACACAAACTCTGCCAGCACTCTGCCGGCGGAAAAACAACCTAAAACCTCCTGTCCAGACAACAATGTCCTTAGTCAAAGTGTCTGTAAAGGTTTCAAATCAAACCTGTGTAGAAGACTTGCCAATGTATAAATCAATTCTGTTAAATCGTCTTCTGAAACCTCTGTCTTGAACTCACAAATGAGTTTATCTTTAGAAGAATATAGCCGTAAAAAAACAGAAAACCTATGTAACTGCCCCTCACACTCTGGTTCTAAAACGTTTGGCAGACGGTAACAGAGTGTATAAATAAAGTTGTCTTCTCACCAGGTATGGTGTGCACCTCATCCAGTATGATCAGGCCCCACTCCTGGCTCCTCATCCACTCCATGACGCGCTCAGCCTCCCAGGACCTCTTGGTGGTGTGGCCCAGCATGGAGTAGGTGCTGATGGCCACCGAGCAGCCGATGGGCTTGTCCTTGGCGTCCGATGTGAAGCGGCAGATCTGGGAGTCATCGATGGTGGACCACATCTTGAATTGGGCCTTCCACTGCTCCACGGACACTGACGAGTTCCCCAGAACCAGGCAGCGCTTCCTCACCGTGCAGGCTGCTGTCACACCCACCAGAGACTTTCCCGCGCCTGCACACACGCACACACACAAATGCACACACACACACACACAAACACACGCACGCACACACACACAAACACAAAAGGAGAAGAACACCCACTTTACCAACATTTATATCAGGAGAAAGTTCTAGCAACGAACTTTCGGTTTTCAAGACCAGCTTTCCTTTAGATTTAACTCAAAGATAATATTATATCTTATTTATATATATATTTTTTAATATTTATATATTTTAAAAAGGCAGATAAAGCGAACTCCTACCACAGGGCAGTACGATGACGCCGGAGCGCGCGCGTCCGTTCCCGAACATCTTTCGGAGGCTCTTCTCCTGGTAGGGGCGGAGCACGGCCGTGGGCTTTAGGTCCATGTTGATGTCGGGGTTCACCGTGTCATTGCGGAAGTCGTACTCCGCCAGTAGGGGGTACTCTAGCTGGATGCAGCGTTTCTGAACCTCCTCGATCATCTCCTGGAGCAGGACAGATAACACACACACGAACACACACACACACACACACACACACACACACAGTTAAAACTCATATTAAATGTTTTATAATAGTACATAAAAGTATTTTCACTAACAATAATTGCTAAAATATTGACCTGACGTATCTCAAAAGACACGGTCTGTGTCTCCTCCTCCTCCTCTTCCTCCTTATCCATCTGCTCATAGTAGCTGAAGATGTCCTCAGGAACCTGCGAGGTGGACGAGGTTCCTTCTCCTGCCTGGGAGGTTGACGCTCCTCCTGACCCTCCTGCCTTCTCCTGCACAGATCTGGAGATCTAGAGAGGAGAGATAGTCGGAGATGTACTGAGAGGAGAAATAGTTGGAGATCTACTGAGGCAAGATACTGTAGTTAGACATCTACTGAGATCTACTGAGAGGATGGATAGTTAGAGATCTACTGAGAGGAGAGATGGTTAGAGATCAAATGAGACAAGATAGTAAGATATCTACTGAGAGACAAGATAGTTATAGATCTACTGAGAGGAGAGATA
The DNA here is from genome assembly GCA_026745465.1 of Lota lota. Taxonomy (NCBI): domain Eukaryota; kingdom Metazoa; phylum Chordata; class Actinopteri; order Gadiformes; family Lotidae; genus Lota; species Lota lota. The sequence goes on along the minus strand of JACYXH010000659.1, from coordinate 15,231,599 downwards.
GTTATAGATCTACTGAGAGAAGATAGTAAGAGGTCTACGGAGAGGAGAGATAGTAAGAGATCGTAGGGGCTAGAAGATAGGGTAGGAGCTAGGGGGCAAGGGGATAGGGTTTAGGCGGTAGGGGCTAGGAGCTAGAGGCTAGGAGGTAGGTAGGAGGAAGGGTTGACCTACAGCTGACTTGCTGCTGATGACCTCTGTGATAAGCTCCGTGTCCACTCCTTCTGCCGTGCGCAGGCGACAGTCTCTGATGACGGAGTCCTGCAGGAGGTTCTGGATCACCTCCGGAAACGCACTCTCCACAAAATACCTGAGCAGCCACACAGGGAGAGAGCAGGTTAGAGAGGTGGAGAGAGTTAATAGGTTGATTGGTACGTTAGATAGAGGTGAGTCGTTAGTTAATAAGATAGAGAGGTGGTAGGTTGGTTAGTTAGATAGAGAAGTGGGTAGTAAGTTAGTTTGTTTGTTAGATAGAGAGATGGGTATAGATAGTTAGTTAGATAGAAAGTTGGGCAGTTAGTATATTAGTTATAATATTATACCTGTAGTAGTACAGGTCAATAGTACTATAATATATATACCTGTTGTAGTACAGGTCAGTAGTACTACAATATTATACCTGTTGTGTTTGAGAACCATCTTGACCTTTCCGTAGCTCACAGTGCAGAGCTGAGGAATAGGAGGAAGGTGATGACATCATTATATCTTCACATAATATATACATATGCACATACAAATATACAAACATACATATTTATATACACATGTATATATATTATATTTATATATACACATATATATCATACATACATAGATAGATATATTCGTCATATTTATTTATTCACACACACACACACATATATACATACATATCTATCTATATGGTTCAGTGTTTTTCAACCTGTGATATGCGATACAACCTGCACCCCTGGTGGTACACGAGGGTACCACCAGGGGTGCAGGTAGTACGATGGATTTTATTCTTGAAAACAAAAATTAACAATAAAGGTAAATAAATACTGTAGATCGTTGAAAATACATTTATTATAAATATTGTTCTGTAAATATAGTATCATTGCCTGATATTATTTTTTTTAAATGGTGTCGCTTTGTACATTCCATTATACATTTTCCATTGTAATGTTTTCCATATGTTGTCCATATGTTTTGTGTTAATTTGTATTTGCTATATAAACACACTTGGAGCATAAGAAGGGTTGATGGCTTTTTCTTTTCACTGTTTCACACTGGTCATGGCCTTCTTGCAGAAATGTGTTGAATTGTGTATAAAGGGGGCACTCTTTGCTCAACATTTGCAGGTGTATTTATCTATTGTTTAACGTTTGCAAATGAGGTGGTCCATGAAAGGTCTTGACGACAATTCAGTGGTACACCTAAAGTCAAAGGTTGGGAACCACTGCTCTAGTTGACTCTATTTGTGGTTACTATTTTACTCTACTAGCTAAATCTAGTTGACTCTACTTTTAGTTACTAGTTGATTCTAGTTGACTCGAGTTGACCCGTGGTTACCTTGATGAACTGAATGATACCGTCAGGTACGGAGGTCTTGCTGAGTTTCTGCAGGTACTCCACGATGTCGGAGGTCTGCAGACCTACACTGACGGCGGCGTACAGAGAGTAAGCCGTCAGCTTGTACTCATGTTCGTGGACAGGTCGGCACACCGGCTCAGCGATGGCTACCAGGAAATCCTGGGCGTATTTATAGACCGGAGAGAAGGCCTCCAGGAAGATATGGCCATCTGGGGCCTGGGAAGAGGGGGGGGGAAGGTCGGAGAATAGGTTTCACACAACACCTGGGCTGTCTGGATGGATCTTCATACAAACAATGGCAGATCTAGCTCTAGTCGTCTGGAACGCACTTTGTTGATCTGTACTGTTGCAAAGTTGCTGTTGCACGTATATCACACGTAACACAAAACAAAATCGCTCAGTGTGGGTAAACCACTATATAGGCTGATATGGAATGAGCTTTTTAGGAATATGATATGGAATGAGCTGTATGTTGGCGGAGGGGGGCTCTGGCAAGGTGATAACAGAATTTGGGGGTCACATGAAGAGTTGGTTGACATTAGTATTGTAAAAATAGTTTCAGAGTCTCTAGCTGTGTGTGTTCAACTTTTATTTGTCATGTCAAAAGTCATACATGTACAACTAACAGTGAAACGCTTTACCTACTCCATCCATCAATTGTGCATGAACTACTAAAGAAACAATATAATAACCATTAGGACGTAACTTGCAGTTCCTTACCACCCATAGCGGTCGTGAGGAGTGGTCGTTCTTCAGTAGCATCTGGCCGCGGTAGTCCTTAGCTCCGTACTCATCCAGCTTAGTGGCGGACTCCTCCACATGCTTCCCAGCAGCTGCAGGGACCTCCTGGGAATCCACCCCCCCCGCCTCTTCATCATCCTCCTCCTCCTCGTAGAAACGCTTCTTGGACCGCTTCTCTGGGGGCGGAGAGGAAGAGATAACTCAGACCTCAAATAACATTCTGACTAATGACACTTTTATTCTAAGCGACTTACAGGTGAGGCTGGGAATAACCGAAACATTCAAGGAGTAGCGACGAAGAACACTGAGAAGTAAAGTGCTGTGTGACCAGAACATCTGGATGGAGTAGCTCCTCAAATCTCAAACACGCGGTTATTCATTTGGTGCAAAACCTTTGTATAAATCTAAAGTAAAACATAGAATATAGGGCACACAAATAAAGTGTGCCCTTTATTTTATGTATATATTACTTTTTTTCTTTCTTATTTTCCTTTGTTAAAATACCTTTTTATTAATTAGATGTTTAAGAAATCCCCAATACACATGTATTACTATATAGGCAGATATAACAAATTCATAAATAAATTGAATCTAATTTATTTCTACAAATTCCACTGACATGTTGTTCAACATGTCCATATGTACCTCTGTGCTGATTTTCAAGTGATTTTACAGCAGCATTTTGTATTAATTAGATGTTAAAGTCATCCCCAATACAAATGTTTGACTATATAGGCAGATATAAAAACAATCATTAAAAAATCGAATCTAAATTTGTTCTATGGGGATTACTTTAACATTTCATTATAATAAATAAAAAGCTACATAGCAATGCATGCATATTGGGTAAGACATAAGTGTGTATTTTAACAAAGGAAAATAAGAAATTACAACTAGGACTGCAAACTGTCACACGAGGTATTCACAGGTATTCACAGCCCACGCACCGCCTTTCACAGCGGCCGCCCTTTTCAAGCGAATCACTGGTGTAGTCATCACTCATCACTCATCACGTCTCACAAAATGCATGGTTGAGGTCAGACTTGAACCGGCGACCCTATGTCCATGCCATGTCTCACAAAATGCATGGTCAAGGTCAGACCTGAACCGGCGACCCTATGTCCATGCCATGTCTCACAAAATGCATGGTCAAGGTCAAACTTGAACTGGAGACCCTATGTCCACGTGGCAGAAGCTATACCACTACACTACACAAGTTATTTGCCTGTGGCAAAATACACTGTTTTGAGAAAGAGCAGTCTTCCATACGTGGCAGATGTAGTGAGCTTGGTAGGTATGGTAAAATGGCATTTGCATGCCTTATAAACCGGTTTACCGGAAGTAAACACATCAAAATAATCACCAACCATGTTTCTAAAGTATACAGTGTCGACAGCCACCTTCAAGACGGACCATTGAGAAATGATGTGTGTACCCCATTATGGCCTAGCCTGCGTCGTAGAGAGGCCTCGGTTTGGATAGGCGAACGTCAAACCAATGCATCCAATTGTATTTTGAAAATTGTTATATTTTGAACTATAAATAACCAGATAGATACACACACACACACACACACACACACAGAAAAAGACACACACACAAAGACAGAGAGACACACACACACAAAGGCACAGACGCACAGAGACACACACACAAACAGTGCTTTCATAGTAGATGCCGTTTATGTGTGATATTTTGCCACAGTGGTTTCATATTAGATGCCGTTTATGTGTGATACTCTGCCTCCTGCTGGAGAATTGGTGCATTACGCTTAAGAGCAATCCCGTTAATTGACACTGTGACGTCATGGAAAATTGTATCACCTGTTAAGGGAGGTGTCCTCTATGTGCAAGCCAAGTTTCAAGATTCTGCTCCATTCTGAAGCCGACTTGTGGCTGATTTAATAATGTTCGATCATTTGCATATTTTGAATTTGCCATAACTCAGCCTTTTTTTTACCCAATCAAAAATCGATGATAAAATTATGCTCAGACAAGCCCACAGATCATGAATCGGAAATTCGTTCTTTATGGGAAGCTCTGGGTCTGTAGAATACGTTTTTTGAAGGTTTCAGGAAATTTTCACTATACAGCAAAATCTACCAGACGGACATTATGTCCCAAGAGGATCAAATGTTCGGCATGTGAAATAAGGCATATACACCAAGTTTCAGACATTTTCATCCATAGTGGCGGACGTGCTGATAGTTTACATTTTACCGGATGTTATAGCGCCCCCATATGCGCAGTTCACCGGCAAACCTTTTCGAGACCTGCTTACCGGGGATATGCACATATCCCCCAAATTGATGAAAACTTTTGATTACTGCACCGCGGAGATGTAGGCGTTACCAATCCGGAATAATAATACCCAACCGTGACAATAATAATAGACACAGATACACTGTGAATACCTAAAAATAAAATCATTCTAGTTTTAAACAACTCCCGTGGTCATTCCAGTACATATTTCAGAGTTTATAAGGTGCACTTGAATGCACCACGAAGTCCGTAACACTTTTTTAAGAGTAGATGGCGTGACCGCAGTGTTAACTTACGTTATGTTACATCCAGAACAGTTAGTTAGTTTAACATTGAGCTACATCTGGACAACTGGACCGAGTTGACTGTCCTGATCCCGGGGGAACGCTTGAAGATGATAAGCCACTATATTAAGTGATTATTCCTGTTATATTATATATGTATTTTATGTAACGTTACATATTAAGATATAAAGCTCTGTGCCGTGAGTTACTCACCCCGGTCTGCTTTGTCTTTCTTCCCCATCTCACAGATCACACTTTAATAACCACATGACTCATGTGTTGAAATCATCTTATTGGTCTTCATCTACCAATAAGTTCTAAAAAATATCAAATCAAACGGTGTCTGTAGCTGCTGCTAGGGATGATAATGATGGCATGGTGATGGTGGCAGAGAGGAAAACACAACACTTCCGCAGCAATGGCCACGTGGTCCATATCTGGGCGCTGATTGGATGTATGGTTTCATGTTTACTTCCGGTAGGCTACGGGTTCAAATCCTTTTTGTTCTTCCTCAGGTTTTTGAAGATTCAGTATTACACGTTTTACATTTGATTTCAGGTTCGTTTCGGTCAGAAATCATAAACCAATATGTCCAGTCGTGGCGTCATCGGTCCCGCCCTGCCGCCGAGGAAGACCCGCGACGAAGACTCCGAAAGTGATGATGAAGAATGTAAGAGTCTTTTTAACTAAAGATTAATTAATTTAGCAGAAACACGTTATCTAATGAGACGGTGGAGACAGAGACCGGTCAGAGTCGGCTTTAGAGTTCAGCTTGTTCAAGGAAGTCGACAGAGATACTGGGGATCGAACCCAGAACATTTGAGCATGGAGTAACTTCCCCTTTGTGGGTGTATTGGTTATTCTTCTGTATGTATTTCCACTTGTGCAGATGTGGGACACTGAAGTCTGGGAAATGTGGATACTATATTTAATGTGTTCTCATTGTTATATTATGCATGTTATATGTCTCTGGCTGACAACTGTATGTATACCAGAAGGCCGCTTGGGGATGGTAAGATGTTCTCTCTGCTCTGTATGTTGTGTGTTTAGTCGCCGGTCCAGCTCTCCCTCCGGGTTATAAACCAGGAGGACCGTCATCTTCATCAGAGGACAGTGAGGAAGAGGTGGTGGCGAAGAGAGCCAAGACCAGACACCCTACCGAAGAGTAACCACACCATACCCTAACGTTACCTTTCTACCTCCACAACAGCTAGTTCGTTTGATAACTAGCTATATATTCTATTACCTCCCCAATAGCTAGTTCGTTTGATAACTAGTTATTATCTACAACCTCGACAACAGCTATTTAGTTTGATAACTGGTTAAATGCTATAAGCTCCAGAACAGCTAGTTAGTTTAATAACTGGTTATGTTCTGCGTAATTACCTCCCAGAACAGCTAGTTAGTTCGATAACTGGTTGTGTTCTGTTTTATTGCCTCCAGAACAGTGTTGGTTTTATAACTGTTTATGTTCTTTGTTATTTCCTCCAGGACAGTGGGTTGGTTTGATAACTGTTTATGTTCTTTGTTATTATCTCAAAAACGGTTAGTTGATTTGATAACTGGTAATGTTATATATTATGTGTTCAGGTTGGATAAAGACACCAAGGAGGACGATGCTGGATACTTCGGACCGGCTCTGCCCCCAGGGTTTAAGAAGCAACAGACTTCACCTGAGAGGTGAGAACTGTTATGTTCCTTAACATCACACTCAAATAAACACATGAAAGGGTGAACGCCATAAAAAAAACATGACACATGGGTTATGTTGAGTGGTGAAAACATAAAACATGGATAGTTAGTGTGTTAGGTTGAGGATTTAAAACATGAAACATAGACATAGTGACTGTTAGTTGTTGTATTCATGTAAACATGAATACATGATAATAATGGCAGGCTGTCATGTAAATGAAAGAGGTGAAAATAATGATAATAAAATGATGAATGATGATAAAGGCTTGAAAGAAGTGATTATTTGATCAATTATAATACAATGTGATTGAAGAGATAAATGATGGTGTGTGTGTGTGTGTGTGTGTGTGTGTGTGTGTGTGTGTGTGTGTGTGTGTGTGTGTGTGTGTGTGTGTGTGTGTGTGTGTGTGTGTGTGTGTGTGTGCAGGCCATCTGTACTAGGCCCTGCCCTACCACCAGGGTTTCGCCGGGCAGCTACAGACGAGGATGATGATGGAGACAGTGAGGACGGGTTCCCGGGACCAGCTCTTCCTCCGGGCTACACAGCCGAGCGGTCGAGCGGTGAGGAGGAAGAGGAGGTGATCGGCCCCATGCCGGCCCGGGGGCCCGTGGATGACTCCGTTGTTCGGGACATTGAGCGTCGGGCTCAGAAGATGAAGGACAAGCTGACCGGAAACGTGAGTCTGTTATTATTGGTTCTCTTTATTTCTACATCTTCACCTCTACTGAACCTGCTGGGTGAGCTCACCTCCTTTTACCCGCACACCAACAAATTCACCTCTCTTGACCGCTTCCTGTCCTCTTCCTGAACACATCATGTCCTCTTCCTGACCCCATCCTGTCTCTTCCTGACCACATCCTGTCCTATTCCTGACCGTATCCTGTCCTCTTCCTGACCGCATCCTGTCCTATTCCTGACCACATCCTGTCCTCTTCCTGACCGCATTCTGTCCTCTTCCTGACCACATCCTATCATCTTTCTGACCACATCCTCTCCTCTTCCTGACCAGATCCTGTCCTTTTCCATACTGCATCCTGTCCTCTCTTATCCACATCCTTTCCTCTCCACCAAATAAACCAATACACAAAACTGCTTCAGATGTGCACTTTTAGATTAAAACATTTGTCTGTAATGTCCATGTTGTCATAAGGCCAGGCAAGTCTTAGCCTAGTACTGTTCCTGTCTTGATTACCCGTGGGCCGCTTCACACCGGAAGAGGGGCTGGCCCTGGAGACTCCTAGTAATCCCAGACGGGGAATTCGGGTGTCACAGCAGAAAGTAAAGGGCAGTCATAAGAATAAGAAAAAACTAAATAACAAAAAATATACTGAAAATAATCTGCATGTCTGTTGTCTCCACGGCAACAGGAAGCCCCTGAGGTGGTTGCCAGGGAGACATGGATGACAGAGCTCCCTCCAGAGTTGCAGCACATTGGCCTCGAGGCGAGGACCTTCAAGAAGAAGTCCGGTCCTGAGAACAAGGACCGCTCCATGTGGACAGATACCCCCGCTGAACGCCAGCGCAAGATACAGGTAGACCCCCACACCCCCTCTAACAGGTAGACTCACGTCTAGCCCCCTCTCCTTCTCTAACATGTATACCCTCACCGCTAGCTTACAACTAGCCCCCCCCCTAATTAATAGCCCACCCCCTCTCTAACAGGTAGACCCTCATCACTAGCCCATCCCCCCTCTCTAACCACTAGCCTACAACCTCCGCTCTCTGATCACTAGCCCCCCTCCTCCCTTCTCTGACCACTAGCCCTCTCTGACCCCTAGCCCCCCCCCCCCCCCCCCCCCCCCCCCCCAGAGAGAAGGATATGTTTGTATGTTAATTTAAGTCTGTCCTTTTAATGACCTGTCAAATAGGAGCGCCTTGATGGAAAGGAGAAGGAGAAAGATGAAGCACCAAAAATGTCCCACAAAGACCTGGAGATGGCGGCTAAAGTGTCCAAGTACAATGTGAGTATACTTGGTGTTCGCTGCTGTAAAGCTACATTTCCACCACAGGAGTAACAAATTGTCCTCTTAACTTAATAATAATATGCTTTATGTGTTCTCTTGCTTAGGACAAGAAACGCAGCGAGTCTCTGATGACTTTACACTCCAAGAAGCAGAAGAAGGAGGCGGAGACGAAGGTCAAGGAGCCGGTGGAGAGGAAGCCGTTCGACCGTGACGCCGACCTGCAGGTGAACCGCTTTGACGAGGCACAGAAGGAACGCCTGCTGAAGAAATCTCAGGAGCTGAACACACGGTTCTCCCACAGCAAGGAGCGCATGTTCCTCTAAGCCCCCAGAGGAGAGGCTGTGTGTGAAAACTGTATATTTTATCTCAAGAGCAAAGGGGAGCCAACTCTTTCCAGAAACGTGTTTATTCTCCTATTGGTTGATCCTGATCCTCCTGCACAGTCCATGTCTAGAAATTTGTTTCATGTAGCGCTACCTCCTTTAGTCTTCTCCTACATGGTTTGTTGATGTTGAAAAACCTGGGAACTGCCACATAGTTTGAGACCTATCAACGTCATACCGTATCCAAATATGAGTAAGTTAAAACTTAAAGCCATCATTTCATGCCTTTAACCTTCTAAGGAACATAGGCTGGAATTAATACCTGGATGTCAGATATTGATTAATGTTATGTATGTCTATTCAATGTTTTCATAAAGTCAAAATTGTTTTGTTTACAGATTTTTGTTTTTCTTATTTGCCGCAATACATTGTCCAATAATACAATATTGATCTAATAATGTAACATAAGGAGTAAAAGTCAAACAAAGAACATATAAAACTGAAAACAAAACTTGAAATACAGATTTATCTATATATATATATATATCACTTTTCATAGTTTTGACATTTTGCTAATGTGTAGTTTAGTACATTCAAGATTCAGTCTCATCCTGACTCTGGGAATTGTTTTGAGGAGACAGCTGAAGGTGGGGGTGATGTTGCAAACTGGTTGGAGGAGACCACTGAAGGTGAGGGGTTGACGTTGGTAATTGGTTGTGGTGCAGTAGAAGAGCATGGGAGATGTGGGTAGTTGTGCTGATGAGAGCTAGGAAACTTGGTCTCCCAGGGTGATGCAGTTCATCTTCCAGTCTTTATGATCTCTATTGGTCCTTGGGCCTGGTGGGTGTATGCACACAGTGCACTGAATGAACAGATCAGGAAAACTGATTCTTTGGCCAAGTCATCGCTTGACAGCCCGACACAGAGTACTTAGAGTATGAGCTGGTATTCTAAACTCATTTAAATTTACGACTTTCTTTCTGGTGGACCTGAATACTTCTGGTTGCCCAACGTCTTCTCCTTGTGCCGTTGGTATGACGAGCCACTGGGAGGCGCTGGATACTTGCTTCTTTTGAAGACCGGTTCCTTGGCTTCTTATTCAGGAAAGTGACAAGCACAGATCCTGGGGCAGTCTATAATGTACATTTTTTTTTAAATAGTTAATGTGAAAGAAAATTACATATGCATAACCAGCCAGCCGCAGTAAATGTTTTGTTCCTTACAATCAAATTAAAGGAGGAAAAGGAAAAGGAAAAACAAGAAACTAGCCCATTTGCAGAACAATGAATTGCCAATACATGTATATACAGATGCATACACATTAAAACAGGATTGTTGTGGAACTCAATGTTAACTACCGGTAAGTCTGCACATCAGTTAGCTAGTAACATTAACTGTAAAATAATAAACCAAAGTATATCATTGTCAGTCCTTAATTCTCATTGTGACATAGTTTTCATCTAGCCTTTATACTACAACAGCATATTAGAATTCCTAAAATTCAGTTTTGGCTTTTGGTTAAGGTGTGCAATGTGTGCCACCCAGAGATTTTCAGAGCTCCATCTGGCCACCCCTATGAAACATGTTTGGGCGCCAAGTCTGTCCGCTCTTCTGGAACAGAATAAATCCTTTTAGTACAATTGATGAGACTATCTATATATAGCAGAATGTTCCTTATTTTCCATCTGGAACGGTATTGTTGACTGTTGTGGCATGCCATGGCCATGGCACTCACAAACAATAAGCAAGAAATGTAATATAATGAATATGAAGTTGCTTGAACATCCCAGCCACCTTTCATAGGTAATATTATAAAATATAAAATACAATTATAATAAATAATTGTGTGTGTTAACTTTTATTTGTGTCAGTGGTGTTCACAGCTGACTTGCTTCAGCAGCCTACAAGATTAACTGGTGTAATAAAAAACCTATAGTCAGTACTCGGGAATGCATTTATGCTCCACATTGTGTCTCATACAGACCTTTTTATTCTGACTTTATTATTGAATCTCATAAGATTAACGTTATATAATAATAACCAATGTTCTTATATATATATTATAAATACATAAGTCATGGATAATAAGAAGGATGTGCTTAAATACGAGTATAATACTATGTCAATTATAAAATGCCTGTCCACAAAACGTGCTATGGTTGCTGGTGTTATGGCCTCGTAGCGCCACCGTACTTCTCCTCCTGTGTGTGTGTGTTTTTTTTAGCGTGTAGCCTTTAGCTTTGAGCTTGGTTGTTTATTATTTTCTTCTTTAGCCTTCTCTTAAAATATGTCAGACAAGGGAGAAGTGGATCTTACTGGTGCCAAACAGAACACGGGCGTATGGCTGGTCAAGGTGCGGATGGGATTTATATAGTTAGTTATGTTACGTTATGTAATGTAATGTTTTGTTTAGATGAGAAGAAACAGCAAAGTAAAGCTATTGCTATCGTTAGACTAGAAGAACATTTAATCACCGTCTTCAACTAATAAAACCAGTAACGTGGCTATTAGACTAATAGACAACACATAGCTTAGATCTCATCAATATGTTAAATTAGGCAACGTTAGTTAATAGACATACAACACATAGACCTGTACATGTTTATGTTAAGTAACTGTTATCTCTAATAGAACAAACAGTCTATGTTGAAGATGTGATGTAATATACTTTATTGAAAGGTGTGAGAAGTACTGTGGGACAACTTTACACACCCGAGTCATCAACGTGGAAATAATATCTCTGACGGCGGCTACTCTTATATATATATAAAACGTATATGTAATATATATATATATTAAATCGGATATTACAGTGTGAGAGCGTGTGGTATGATGTTCAAAATGTTTGGCCTGGTATCCGTCCATATTATATATATGATCAGAGTGAGTGTGTTTACATGTGTGTGTTCTAAATGTTTCCTGGTATCCAGGTCCCTAAGTATCTGTCCCAGCAGTGGGGCAAGGCCGCAGGCAGAGGAGAGGTGGGGAAGCTACGGATCAGCAAGTATGTAGAACTAGTTGTCTTTCGTTTGTATTTTAGTGATGTAAAGCTGTTCATCTATTTACAAGAACGGGTATATTGTGTTTTTTTTATGATAAAATGATTATTATTAAACATGTGTTGGTTATATTTATCTATTGGTTATATCTCATTCTTGTTATAATTCATTGGTTATCATTATGTGTTGGTTATATTATAACTCATTCTAGTTATAATTCATTAGGCTTATGTGTTAGTTATCATTATGTATTGCTTATATTTCATTCTAGGTATAATTCAGTATGTGTTAGTTAGTTGTGTTACGATTTTACATGGAGAATGATGGAGACATACAGCTGAGATGGTAGCAGTTAAAATAAAATGTGCTCAATCACTCACTCCACACTTATTAAAGTGATAGAGAACAGTATCTATAAACCCTAAAAACAAAACTCTGTAAAACAACCATAGCATAACACAGAGGCATGTATGCACTACACGCCTACCAAATACCTTGTCCAGTCTTGGAAAGACTCAGGATTGTAGTGGTGTGTTCGAATGAGTTAACTTCATAACTAATCTCTTACATTGATCTTTTTTAGAAACCAAGGCAAAGCAGAGGTGAGTTATTACTTATTATTAATGGTTGGCCTTACAGACGTGGGTGGGTGTTAGTGAGTAATGTTAGGGAATCCAGACAAGAATGTATGGGTGGTGCTCGCTACTAGGTTAGAAGATTAAAGGGTGGGGTGTAAGTGTATGTACAACTTGATGTATGGGGGGTGGTCATTGCTAGGTTAGAAGATAAGAGGGTGGGGTGTAAGTGTATGTTCAGCTTGATGTATGGGTGTTTTTCTAGGTGGCCTTCACGCTGAACGAGGACCTGACGGCCATCGAGGGCAGCGGCGATAAGAGAGTGCACGCTCCCCGTGACCACCCCTTCAGCATGCAGACTGTGGGGGGCCAGATGCTGGCGGTCTTCACCGAGACCCCCTCAGGTCAGTCCACCTTCCTGTAGACCCCTCAGGTCAGACCCCCTCATTTCAAACTTTACACCCCTCAGGTCAGACTGCCTTAGGTCATCCTTTAGTCTGGGGTGGTCTAGATTTAGTCTGGAGTGGGCTAGGTTTAGTCTGGGGTGGGCTAGATTAAGTCTAGTGATGTCTAGGAATAGTGTGGGGTAGTCTAGGTTTCGTTTTACGTGGTCTAGGTTTAGCCTGGGGTGGTCTAGGTTTAGTCTGAGATACGCCCGAGAGTACTGCTGCTCTGTAAATGGCTGACTAACTCTCAACTCCATCATGTTTTTCCTGTAGAACATCCTAAAGGTAAGCTTTGTTTGGGCCGGTGTGCATTTGTGTGTCCACACTGGTGTGTGTCGTAAACCTGTCCCCCACAATAAGACGACAAATACAAAATGGTCTTCGTATTTGTGTTTTCTTTCTTTTACTGGGTACAACAGCTTCTGGTGTGGTTTGGGTCTCTCTCTCTCTCTCTCTCTCTCTCTCTCTCTCTCTCTCTCTCTCTCTCTCTCTCTCTCTCTCTCTCTCTCTCTCTCTCTCTCTCTCTCTCTCTCTGTCTCTCTCTGAGAGATTACAGTCTCAGTTCTCCAGTTGACAGATAACAGACTCTGTGTTCTGCAACAAGCGGCTTTGCTCTATGATTTTAACATCTTATTAACCAATCAATACCATCCTACTGATTGTGGCTTTATTTGGTGCATGAGTTTGTGGACTATTCTGATCCTGTGTGCTCGCTGTTGTGGTTTCTTCATATGTCTGTTGATTTATTATGTGTTATTTGGTTGTTCTGTTGAGCTTGTAGTTTTGTGCTTGCTGAAGAATGTGTGTGTGTGTGTGTGAGAGAGTGTGTGATGGTTTTCCTCCAAAATGATCTGCACCACCTCTTGCCTCAAATTCAAAATGCACATCATAAGATTAAAATAAACAAAACCTTTCATTATTATTAGTTATTATTATCATCTGTTCATGAGCCCCAATTTTGATAACCTGCTTGATAACCTGAACAACATCTAGTAGATGGTGCTACCGTGTGTGTGAGGTGGTAGTGTTAGGTGGTGTGTGGTAGTGAGAGGGGACCTTTGGTGGTGAGTGGTGGTGTATGATAGTGATATACTTGCAACAAAATTGAAGATGTGTTCAGACAAAATGGACAGGTGGTTTTTGACCAAACAAAGCAGCGCATTGGGCTTCCATCGCCTCAGGGTGCTTAGACCAACTAGTCAAAATGTTCCACGCGTCCCCCAATATGCAGCTGCCTGCAATTGGTCAAGAATACCAGGTGAATCATGACGCCAGTTTTAGAGCCCAACCGATACTGGATTTAGGGGCCGATGCCTATACGGATATTAAGGAGTTAGAAATTACCGATATTCAAAAGGAAGATATTTCTGCCGTTATTCGATATGTATATAGTGGTATGCTGGTGGTGGAGCAGCTCCTTGGGATTTGCTGGAGGGTGAGCAGCAAATCCCAAGGATCTGCTACACCACCAGGATACCACATCGCATTAAAATCATGAGCTAAAGGAACCAATTAACTGAATGGGGAGAACCTACTACTACTACTATTTAGAGGTTCAACAACAGAGTAGAGAATTTATAAAGACATTTATAAATCGACACCATTTCTAAAGTTTTCATATCAGCGCATACCGGCAAACATACGCCGATACTGATATATCTGATAGGCCAATACCGTCTGATAAAATCAGCCAACCGATATATCGGTCAGGCTCTAGTCAGCATCTGTGAATATTTGCTCTGTGTAAAATATGGACTATTACGTCCCACTCTCTGTTTATTTAAATATTAACCAGTTTGAATCAAGACTTGCTGAGATTGTGACATTACGCACATTTGTTGACTGCTCAAGTAGAGATAACTCCTGGTGTCAATAAACAAACAGCCATAACATCCCGGTCTTCAACAGCAGTTGCACAGCCTTTTGCGAACACGCAGTTTTCGAGTTTGTGTGTGTGTGTGTGTGTGTGTGTGTGTGTGTGCTGGGTGGCTTGTCCGCTGGTTAGAGGTGTGGTGATTGGAGGGGGCGGGGCTTCCTGCGTGGCTAAAAATGAATCCTGGGTGTGTTGACCGTTCACTCCTCCCTGTTCCTCCCTCCCTGTACCTCCCGCGCTGTACCCCGCTGCACCTTCCTCCCTGTACCTGTCTGCATCTCCCCTCCCTGTACCTCACTGTACCTCCCTCCCTGTACCTGTCTGAGCCTCCCCTCACTGTACCTCCCTCCCTCCCTGTACTTCCCCTCCCTGTACCTCCCTCCCTTCATGTACCTCCATTCAACCCCTCCCTCCTCCCTGTAGGCCAATCAGAAGAGAGGTCTGATGGTAGCGGCTCTGGGGGGACATGTCCAGGTGAGTCCTCCGTCTCCCCCCACCCAGGGCCTGGGGTTCTCCGCCCTCCCCCAGCCAGGGCCTGTGGTCTCTGCCCCCCACCCCCAACCCAACCCTGGGCCTGGTGGTCAAAGCTCCCCTAACTCAGCCTCATGTTGAGATTTAGTTTAATGAGCTGGCCATCTCAGAGTATCGGTGTCTCTGAACATTTCAGTTGAACTAACCAAGTTCTTATCTGGTAGACTAGGACTACTGTGTAGTCTTTTATAGTTTACAATAACAGCCTCTCCTTGGTGCTGCTGGGAGATGTAGTTGTGCTTATCTAGAAGACACTGTGTGGTGGTCAGTGGTATGAATGTCTCTCCTCACATGTTGTGAAACCAGTGTGTACCAAAACAGTGAGGACGAGAAATCTTGACTCGTTAAAAATTAGGATGGTTACAATACTACTACTCTGAAAGTAGTGAACAGTAGTAGTCGTTCTACTTGGAAGTGTACAGTAGTAGTAGTTATACTAGTGCACAGTAGTAGTAGTGTACGGTGAACAGTAGTAGTAGTTCTACTTAGTAGTGTAAAGTTAAAAGTATTAGTATCTAATAAGTGTGTGGGAACCAACTACTCTGGTTCCGATGTTTATGTTTTTAAGGTTCACATAACGGTTTGAAGTAGGAATAAAGTTCAAAATGTGAGTTTGTGGGTGTGTTTGGGTGTGTGTGTGTGTGTGTGTGTGCATCTTCATTGTATTTTGATTGGCCGCTGAGGCACGGTGATGCTTTTGAATGTTGAGTAATGTTGTTTTCTCAAGGCAAACCCTTGAGTCATGTGGTATCATAGGTTACAGCTCTAAGTTAAGGAGCTCCAAAGTAGTTTTAGTTGGGACAAGAGAGGAAGACCTAGCAAGACATGTCAATTTTATTTGTATGGCCCTTAATCCCAGTTACAGTCTCAAAGGTCTTTATAGGCCATATATTTATGACATCCCCTTACCCTAGCCACCCAAAGGGCAAGAAAAAAACGGTGCCAATGGGTGCCATAATTGACACACATTTATAATAAAATAATGACTTCTTTTTTTTAAGAAGT
This sequence comes from Lota lota, assembly GCA_026745465.1. Lineage (NCBI taxonomy): Eukaryota > Metazoa > Chordata > Actinopteri > Gadiformes > Lotidae > Lota > Lota lota. The sequence goes on along the minus strand of JACYXH010000659.1, from coordinate 15,215,356 downwards.
ATTGTCCATTGTGATTGGGTGCTGGTAGCCATCAGGTGGGGCGTCCAGACACGATCACCGCAACACACTAAAACAGAGACCGCAGTATGGTTAGATTGGGTATGGTGGAGAAATCTGTAATCTACAGATCTTTGGTCATCAAAGCATGACTGAAGTCATCAAAGCATGGAAAAGGAAGGAGTCTTCCTGCTTCTCTTCACATGGGCGCCGGTGAAGAGCTCCGTTGTGGGTAAAGGCTGTGATGTGGCTGCTCCTCTGTAGACAAGGTGGCGTTGGAGGGGGTCGTGGTGCAGAGGGCCGAGTGTCGTCCAGCCGTCAATGACAGCTACATGAAACTCAAACGGTGAGAACTGTCCTTAATGACCTGTCTCTGTACTGTCTAACCCCTACCTGCTCATTAATGACCTGTCTCTGTACTGTCTAACCCCTACCTGCTCCCTAATGACCTGTCTCTGTACCTTCTAACCCCTACCTGCTCCTTAATTACTTGTCTTTGTACTTTCCAAACCCTACCTGCTCCGCTCCATAATGACATGTCTCTGTACTTTATAACCCCTACCTGCTCATTAATGACCTGTCTCTGTACTGTCTAACCCCTACCTGCTCCTTAATGACCTGTCTCTGTACTGTCTTACCCCTACCTGCTCCTTAATGACCTGTCTCTGTACAGTCTAACCCCTACCTGCTCCTAAATTACCTGTCTCTGTACTGTCTACCCCCAGGATGCAGATTGAGGAGTCTTCCAAGCCTTTGCGATTGTCTCAGCAGTTGGACAAGCCTGTGACCAGCAACTACAAGCCGGTGGCCAACCATGCCTCCAACGTAAGTAGTAGTACTACTAAGGGACTTCCTAGAAGTACCCATGTTCTAGAAGTACTAGAGAGTACTACCTATAAGTACCAACGTTACTAGTAGTACTTGAGAGCATTTCCTAGAAGTACCCACATTACTAGTAGTACTAGAGAGTACCCTGCTTCTTTCCTGTTTCGATTTGTTTTGTTTAGCCTTTCAATTTACATTTTGTGTTTGTTCTGTGTCCCAATTGTCAAGTGCCTGGGTCCTGATGGAAGGTGCTATAAAGATTCATTGTATTATTATTCCCTTCTCCGGCTCACCCTCACCTAGGATGATAGATTACATTTACTGTCATCAGCGCCAGGGATCATGTCCAGGGTTACTGCCACTGGCATGTAGTCCTTTGGAGCAATAACGACGAAATGTACCTCCTCTTAAAGTGTTTTTTTGCCACCAACAGGCTCAGATTATATTCTAACAATATGTATTTGTTATTGGTTTGTTATTATGTCCAACCAGTCTTGCTCAATGAGAAGTCTTGTTAGAGTTGAGTTGTTGCAGTAAGAGAACGTTGGAAAAGTGAGTGAGAGCTTGAGAGGAGAGTTTGTTGTGTTGGACTACAGAAAGCGTATCTTTAGTGTTATCTAAAAGATTTGGGTGAAGGAGAGTCGAGATTTTAATGACAATAGGGAAATATCCTGCACAACGAGATTTCAGAGCAAGACAAGTTGTACATCTCTGTAGGGGTCCTTTCCACAATGTTAGAATATAATCTGAGCCTGTCAGTGGCAAAACAAGCACTTTTAGAAGACGTATATTGACGGAGCGTATTTGACTCAAAGGATTACATTGCAGCCGTTTTCTCGGATTACGGCTGCAGCATTCTCGTTTATTACGGGACCAATTGCAAAAGTCGTTGTCCGCATTAGTACCTTAGACGCAAAATGATTGGAAAATAGAGTCCAGGTTAGGCAAAATTTTCCTTTAACCTAACATGTCTTTGGTGTGGGAGGAAACACGTGAACATACAAACTCCTCACAGAAATGTCCCAGCTGGATTTAAACCTTCTGGCTGTGAAGCAACATTGCCCTGTACCTGACCAATCTGACCACTGTTATCCCTTCACCACCTGTTCTGTCCTACTCTTCCTCCTGTTCCCTCTACCCCTGGTTCTTTCTCATCCTGGTTCTCTTCTCTATCCCCCTGGTTCTCTTCTGTCTCCCCCTGGTTCTCGTCTCCCCCTGGTTCTCTTTTGTCTCCCCCTGGTTCTCTTGTCTCCCCCTGGTTCTCTTCTCTCTCCCCCTGGTTCTCTTCTGTCTCCCCCTGGTTCTCTTCTCTCCCCCTGGTTCTCTTGTCTCCCCCTGGTTCTCTTCTGTCTCCCCCTGGTTCTCTTCTGTCTCCCCCTGGTTCTCTTCTCCTGTCTCCCCCTGGTTCTCTTTATCTCCCTGGTTCTCTCTCCCCCTGGTTTTCTTCTTTCGACCCCTGGTTCTCTTCTTTCTCTCCCTGATTCTCTTCTCTCTCTCTCTCTCTCCCTGGTTCTCTTCTCTCTCCCCCTGGTTTACTCTCTCTCCCCCGCAGTTGGAGTATGACAGGAAGAAGAAGGAGGAGGGGAAAAGGGCGAGGGTCGACAAGCAGCAGGTTCTGGACATGCTGTTCTCAGCGTTTGAGAAGCACCAGTACTACAACATCAAAGATCTAGTAGACATCACCAAGCAGCCGGTGGTGAGCACCATCATGTCCTGAAACCTATCTGACAGCTCTCTACTCTCTGGCACTTTAGATGCTTTTAAATGTGACTTTCATTAGATGTTATATGTTGGCTTTGTTTCTTGTTTTTACTTGTTTCAATATGTCATGACTCAAAACAAGCTGATCTTTAAAAGCGCTATATAAATACAATGTATTATTATTTCTGTATTATAAAGTGATCTTGCGCTGGAGCATATCCGTACTGTTTCTTACTTTCTACTATGTATTTGTCTGTGGTTTCCCGTCTTGTAAAGAAGCATGAATACGTCTGAGGCATCTATAGGGGACTGGAAGCGATGAGTAATCCTGATTTGTGTCTTGCAGACGTACTTGAAGGAGATCCTGCGGGACATCGGGAACTACAACGTGAAGGGAACCCACAAGAACACTTGGGAGCTGAGGCCTGAGTACAGACATTACCAGGCGGAGGAGAAGATGGATGAGGAGAGGGTCTAGCTGCACAGGGTTAGTGAAGGACCAATAGTTTCCTGGTCTCCCGACAGAAGGACCAGGCCCTAGGTACTCTCTTCCTGAACTCCTTCCATCCTCTCGTCAGAAGATGACACTGGTTCCTCCAACACGCTCCAGGTGTTTTTAGAAAGTTGTTTGTATTTTTTCTGTGATGAGTGGAGCGAACTGAGCGGTGCCCGGTCCCCCCAGTCTCGCTCCATCAGCGTGGTGGTTCAGGAGAACTGCTGGATGGGGTTTTACACATATGTCCACTCAAGGAACCCTGTGGTCGGACTGGGTAGTCCGCTTGGTGCAACATTTTAGTGTTGTGTAGTGTGTGATGTGTTGTCTAGTGTTATTTTGGTCATATTCTGTCTGGGCTGAACTTCACAAACTTGAATCATTTATACATTTAAATTTAAGAATAAAACCTTTTAAATAAACCTTAATTTGCCTCCCTTTTCATGTACAGTAACCCTTGATTCACATCAAGTAAGTGGACTGATTCCGATTTTATTGATCCGGGGTAAGTTTCTGCTCATTGGAAAATAAATGTTTAAGAAATTTGTATAAGGCAAGACAAATGTGCATGTTAAAATAAATGCTAGAGATTTGAATTACGATTGATTACGTTCAAGCTGTCGAATTTATGTGTATGGGGGGCACCAATGCCATTTTGACCTCGTAAGGAACTGATTAATGTATCATGTTGGCTGACCAGTGAGGGCCTTATAGTCTTAACTTAGGAAATATGTCAGGACTAAATATGATAATTTAACTGGGCATAACAAATGAGACCAGGAAACAAGGGATTAATTTAACATTTTTAATGTACATTAGAAATAAAGTACAGTGCATAATTTTTAGAGAATACATTTCAGATTAAAACATTTGTAGAAAAACAATTTATGAACTGCAATTCAGCCACTAGTTCATCTAAAATACAAAATCGGGTCAATATGACAACTCAACATGCTATGAATCCAGTCTGGATGATTGTCTACAATATGTTGAAGACATACAATTGTAAAAGTTTATGCAAAAACGTTTCGGGTCTTCACAGCAGAATTAAACGGTATTGTAATACATCCATACCTCAATGGTTCCCTGCAAGAAAAACAAAACATCAGCAGAGTTAGACATAATCTCTCCTAAAGCATTGCAGAATAACCCATGAACCAAATATTTCAATTTCTGAAGCATCGAGCAGCCAATGTATGGTATTTGTACTTGATAAATGACTTAATAGATTATCAAAATTAGATAAGATACATTTTCTGTCGATCCAACTACTTGTTGCAGCCTACTATCTTTTATTTACAGTATGTGTGAGGTGAATCTGATCTTTACAGTATGTGTGAGGTGAATCTAATATTTACAGTTTGTGTGAGGTGAATCTGATCTTTACACAATGTGAGGAGGTGGCGTGTTCTCCTCTCATCCCCCTTGTCCACCGGGGGGGAGGTGGAAAAAGGAGGCGTGAGAAGGAGAGGTGAATGTAGCATCTCTTTGCAAACCCAGGAGCCAAGGAGTCATGCTCCGGGTCTATCAGGGGATGCAAGGTTTCCATGGCATCTTCCGCGCTCTCCACTCACCTGATGACTGGCACAGTAATCTGTAGTTCACCTCCTCCGCTCCCTGGGATAATTAAATTACATTTCCTTCCATTATTACTCTAGTCCAGGATAGATTCCCTCTTAAACATTTGTGCTCAAGTCAAACAGATTAATAAACGTATTAAGGCCCTAGGGTTTCACTGGTTGAGGTTAACCGAGTCAGTTTGGATTCAGTAGTACTTGATGTTCATTGGCGTACAACACAAGTTATACCAATACATTTTATATATTAATTACAGTCCTAGTCGCAAGACGGTATCAAAAGGAAAACCCACGATTCATTGTCCTTTCGTTAACTGGGAAAACAAAATAAACAATGAAAAAAAATGTACTTTGCGGGTACAAGCGGGTTTAGTGAAAAATATATATTGTAAGATTGATCAGAGATCCTCACCGCACAGAATCAAACACCACACCAACACATCGCTTAACTTCACCAATATTACAACAACGTGCAAATAATGAGTATTATTATTACCATGGCCAGTATTCTTCCAGATGACGGGTTTGTACATTTAATTTAAATACATTTAAGAGGCGATGGCTGTGGATGTTACACCAACGTACCTTATCACCTACATGACACTGAGCAGAAGGAACGAGGGGCTCAGTCTGCTTCTTCTTCTTATACCCGTTCTTCTTCTGCTATTTTTAAGTCGGTGCTTACCGCAACCTTTTGGTCAGGGTAGGAATTGAATCCCCTCCACACACCTCAAACTCAAAAAAAGTATATTCCCATGTAAATTATGGATTATTACGTATATTTTGTTAGATGTTTTTAATATATAGATTTTTTATTTATTTTTTCAAGCAAGAAGGAAGTGAGCGCTACGTCATTTTTGTCTTTGGACTCCCGGCACAATTGGCAACGTTGTTACAACCAAACTTTATTTGTGTTTGTTTATAGCTTTCTCTCTACAACTATTATTGTAATATATAATATACATCCATGGTCAACAGCATGGACTCCGTTAGCATATCGTTGTGTAATCTTTTCCTACACATGAATAGCACAATATGTTCCGCGAGGGACTGCCATGGTAACAGGAAGAGGAAGAGGAAGAGAAGGAAAGGGACAACGTGGTCATCGTTGTTCGCATGGAGCTGCTATCATAAGAGAAAATATAATACATTTAAGTGAAACAATACAAATGTAGAGAAAATGTGCATAAAGTATGCCAGTACACAATATGTACATGGCTATGAACAGAACAGTTTGAGTGTTACACATACAGAACATGAACTAACGTTACACGAAGAAGCAAAGTGTTTAGTAAAGTAAATTGTTGATTTCCCTCTTTCTCCTAGACCTACTCGAAGTGTTTTCACTACCCTCACTCTATATTTCCAACAAATAACCTAAACATGATCTACAGTTTCCCTTTGGTCACAAAATGTACCGTCTACCGTCAATGTGATTTAAAAATGTACATTAAACAAGAATATTGCAACTAAAAGTACCCTTTAAAATGTACCTGATGTGCACCACTGACCCCTGGAGGCGCAGAGAGACATGAAACCCCTGACAAACGCTTTCCAGACAGCGTGGATATAGGGCGACTGGAGAACTTCGTGCGTTTGCGCGCAAACCAAAATCTCAGTAGAGCCATGGCTGATGTCACAAGCATAAGGAGAGGAGAACAGTAAAGAGCGACAGGAGCAGTGATCAGAGTATACCAGCTGTAGAGCAGAAGTGGTGTGTCATTAATAGATCATAACAGTCTGTATTCCAATTAATACATTTACTTTAACAGGGAGCCTCGGTATGTTCAGAGCGGTGTTTGGAAATAGACGAGATGGAAGAGGAAAACGAGGAGAGAAAAAGGCCAAAGTTGATTCAGGTAAGATTATTACTACTTAATAATTATTCATAACTAATTAAGAACCCATTGCTTGCTTGTGCAATCATAGCCTGTTTTGTTTGCTTTAGGTTTAGTTAGTTTACAGTATCATTCACTTTGATCACTGTTGTAATATTTCTCATAGGAGTATTGTCATTATTACATATCATAATAACCAGATCATGAATTCATTATTACTGATCATAATAACCAGATCATAACCGCATTATAATTCATCATAATAACCCGATCATGACATCATTATAACTTATCATAATAACCAGATCATGATGTGATTAAAACTAATCGATAACCAGATCATGGCATCATTATATTCATCATAATAACCAGATCATGACATCATTATAACTCATCATAATAACCAGATCATGATTGAGTGTAAAATAAATAAATAATAATAATAATAATACATAGTGCGTAACACATAATCACAATATTAATATTAATAATAATTATAATAATTGTTATTATCAGTAGTATTATACATAATCAGTGATGTTTTTCCTCTTGCTCGTAGATCGTTTCTTATGTGTTTCTCGGTGCTAATTTCTGCTCCTCCAGGGTGGAGAGCCAATCCAATTAGCCCATTTAATACTCTTCATCATCATCATCATCATCATCATCATCAGCCCACTTAACACTGTCCCTGCCCTTCATCACCACCATCATCATCATCACCATCATCATCTTCATGGGGAAGTGTGTCAGGAGAGGAGTTGACCTACTAAAGAGAGGATCATAAAGTCCTGTAGCGCTTCAGAGAGACGTTCTGGTTGTTCTTCATTAGCACAGTCTCACTCAGTTTGGGTTCTTAAACTATGGCTTGCCATCATGTTGGAGGTGGCTCACGATCTGACACGCACAGAATGCTCGGAAAACCTTGTGATCCTCGTAAAATATAAGGAATACCAATTCTGGTGTGCTGAGAGTTTTCTAAGTGTGTGATGGTCGGGTCCCAGAGACAAACACAGCTAGCATGTTGCACATGAATATTTCATCATGTACTGAACTCATTGGCAAGAGATGAGCGATGAGAGAGAATGTGTCTCATTAAAGTGGTAAGTTAGTGCTACAGGGCTGGTGGACTATAGTCAACACTATACCAGTGCTAACACTTTCCCTGCATAGTTTATCAGAATATAGCCTTTGGGAGACTGTAATATACTAGTGCTAAAATGTGCCCTGCATAGTTCATCATAATATAAACCTAATTCTTCTATATGGGAGATTTTAATAATGCTAACGCCCTGCACAGTTCATCATCATAATATATATATATACATATATATCATACATGGAAGACTGTAAATAGTGTTTATAAACAAATATCAGCATGATCATGTATAGTGGATGTATGAATGTTCTTTATGTTCATAATTATCATCTGACATGTCTTTTTGTTCATATTTATCATCTGACATGTCATGGTAGAACAGTTATTCTGGACAACTTTTCTAGCCTTCTCTACCTGTCATTCTATCTCCTCTCCCCCCTCGCTCCCTCCCCTCCTCCTTGCTCCCCCTCTTTCCCTCCCCTACTAGCTCGGAGTGGGAAGCAGCGGAAGCTTACTAAGGGCGTGTCCATATCACTGCCCTCCTCCCCCCTCCTCCCCCGCCAGGACTACCTTCTGCCCTCTCCCTCCCCCGCATGGGTTCCTTCACCAGGTGAGTAAGAGCCTTCGCCCCGCTCTCCACACCATAATTGGTTATAGTCTGAGTCTTGGCCCTGCCCTCCACACCATATTAGGTTAGAGTCAGAGTCTAAGCCCCGTCCTCCAGACCATATTAGGATAGAGTCAGAGCCTTCACCCTGCACTCCAGACCATGTTAGGTTAGAGTCAGAGTCTTTGCCCCGCCCTATACACCATCTTTTTAGGTTGTTTGGTTATTATGTCCCTATAGTTGTACCGTTCGTGTGGAGCTCTCCTCTCTCTCTCTCTCTCTCTCTCTCTCTCTCTCTCTCTCTCTCTCTTTCTCTCTCTCTCTCTCTCTCTCTCTCTCTCTCTCTCTCTCTATATGTATATATATATATATATATATTATATATATATATATATATATATATATATATATCTCTGTAGCTAATAAACTAATATGTAAACTCTACCACTAGGTGCCAGTGTTTTACCAAGTAAGGCCGCAAGGACCTGTTGTGCTTAAATCGAATCTCTTCCAAACAGCTGCCCACCAGATGTTTCTAGAGCTGGAGACTTTTAGCCAATCAGTGTGCAGGAAACTAATTAAGTAATTAATAAAGGGAAATGTGTCTGCTGAGTACGTCAGAGAACCTTCACGCATGTTAGTCATGTGTCTACGCTTTGATCAGGAATTTAAATATTGATTCATGTTTAATGGATCTTTATGAATGGACACTGCTGTAGAGCTCAGGTAACCAGGCACACACACACACACACACACACACACACACACACACACACACGTACACACCCACACAGCAACTGTTGTGAGCGAAAGATGGAGAGGTGTAAAGATGGTAGAGAAATGTAATTATATAGCGACAGAGATAGTAGAGAGATTTATACTGATGTATAGTAGAGAGATACTGATATATAGTAGAGAAATGGTAGGTATATTTATACTGATATATAGTAGAGAAATGGTAGGTATATTTATACTGATATATAGTAGAGAGAAATGGTAGAGCTATTTATACTGACATATAGTAGAGAGAAATGGTAGAGATATTTATACTGATATATAGTAGAGGAGAAGGTAGAAAGATATTGATACATAGTAGAGACAGATGGTACAGAGATATCTACTGTTAAATAGTAGAGATAGAGGGTAGAGATAAATAGACAGAAATATAGTAGAGAGAAGGCAGAGAGATATATACAAATAAATAGTTAAGAAATGGTAGAGAGATATATACAGATATGGTAGAGATATACATACATATATATAGTAGAGAGAGATGGTACAGAGATATATCCTGAGATATAGTAGAGTGAGAAGTACTGGTTAGAGAGATAGGGCAGAGGGATATCTGCGGTGAGTGTGAATCAGGTACTGTGTGTAACCATGCTGCTCAGCTCACGCCCATCGTTCTCTCGGGACGCAATTCAAATTCTGCACCACAGATCTCATCAGTACAAGATGAATGTCTCTCTCTCTTTTCTCTCTCTCCCTCTCTCTTGCTCTCTCTCCTGCTCTGTCTCTCTCTTTCTCTCTTTCATCTCTTTCATCACCCTCTCACTCCTCTCACGCTCATCCCTCTCTCTCTCCTCCCTCTCCCTCTCTGCCTCCCCTCTCTCTCTCTCTTTCATCTCTCTATCTCCTCCCTCTCCTTCTTGAGATCTCACTTCCTGTCATTTATCTCTCCACCATTGATCTCTCTCGCTCTCTCTTTCTTTCTCTCTTCCCTCCTCCCTCCGTCTCTCTCCACTACACTCTCCTCACTCTCTTCTCTGTACCTCTCTCTCTCTCTCTCCCTCCCTCTCCCTCTCTCTTTTTTTCTCCCTCCCTCCCTCCCTCTGTGTCTCTTTGTGTTGTGCTGGAGGTGTGAGGAGGAGGAGGAGGCAGGAGGTGCTGGATGGATGTCCTTACGAAGAGCCGGTCTCCGCGTCGTGTCGCCCGACGGAGCACTACAGAGGTATGTCCCCTTCACTTGCCCAGAGAGAGGATGGGAGGAGAGAGTGTGTGTGTGTGTGTGTGTGAGAGAGAGAGAGAGAGAGAGAGAGAGAGAGAGAGAAGGAAGGTTGAAGTTGTGAAAAGTAATGCTTGTGTTTATCAGAGAAATTGGGGTTGGGTTGACTTGGATTTCATGTTTTCTATTCGTATCATACTCATGGTGTGGGTGTGTGGTTGCCGGTGTGTTTGTGTGTGTGTGTGTGTGTGTGTGGATGTTTGGCTGTGTTTGTCCGGTTGTGTGTGTGTGTGTGTGTGTATGTGTAGGTGTGTGTGTGTGTGTGAGTCTGTGATATTAGGTGTATTGTAGAAGGTTTTATTGACCTGGTTAATGTGTTGTGTATGTACTTCTAGTATTTATATAATATTTTCTTCTAGTAAGTATAGTATATGTACTTCTAGTATGTGTTGTATATGCATTTATAACCTGTGTACTAATGTAATGTAATGTGTACTTCTAGCACATGGTGTAATGGATACTTCTGGTACATGTACTATGTGTACTTCTAGTACGTGTTGTATGTGTACTTCTAGTGAGTGTACTATGCATACATCTAGTATGTGGACTTTGTGTACTTCTAATATGTGTACTATGTGTACTTCTAGTACGTGTACTATGTATACTTCTAGTATGTGTACTATGTGTCCTTCTAGTACGTGTATGATGTGTACTATGTGTACTTCTAGTACTTGTTCTGTGTGTAGTCCGTAGTGTACTTCTATGTCTTCTATGTGTACTTGTGTTATCAAGCATCTTTTAGTTGCCAGGCGCCTCTCAGCTTCCTGTTTCCAATGGCAACGGTGAGGCTGTGATGGAGCCGGACACCTGCTCTCACATCCTGACTAATCCTGCTCACACATCCTGACTAAACCTGCTCTCACATCCTAAATAAACCTGCTCTCACATCCTGACGAGACCTGGTATCACTTCCTGACTAAACCTCCTCTCACATCTTGACTGAACCTGCTCTCACATCCTAAATAAACCTGCTCTCACATCCTGAAGAGACCTGCTCTCACATCCTGACTAAACCTGTTCTCACATCTTGACCGAACCTAGTCTCAATTCTTCCCTCATTCTACATTATCCTGCGTTCAAATCCGAAACTTGCCCTAACATCTTGACTAAACCTCTTCTCACATCTTACTTATTTTACTAATCCTGCTTTCACATCCTACCTAAAGCTGCTCTCACATCCTAAAGCTGCTCTCACATTCTGACTTAGCCTGCTCTCACATCCTACCTAAACCTAATATCACATCCTGACTAAACCTGCTCTCATATCCTAAACCTGCACTCACATCCTGACTAATCCTGCTCTCACATCCTGACTTAACCTGCTTCCACATCCGGACTACACCTGCTCTCACATCATGACTAAATCTGCTCTCACATCCTGACTAATCCTGCTCTCACATCCTACATAAACCTGCTCTCACATCCTGACTTAACCTGCTTCCACATCTGGACTACACCTGCTCTCACATCATGACTAAATCTGCTCTCACATCCTGACTAAACCTGCTCTCATATCCTGCCTTCTTTGGGCTTCGCTACAGGAGCACCTCCCTAGTTCCAAAGTCTCCCAACTTGGCCGGTATGACATCATCGGCATCAGGCTGGTGTTTTCAAAGTGACCTCAATATGAACACAGCTCACCTCCCGTTGGTTCGCCAATATTCTCTAAATGTTACCATGGTGACGCAGAGTTTTTCTGAGAAGAGGGGGCTTCCAAGAGGAGAGAGGGAGAGAATGTACACCGATGTCCAGGGAGAACTGTGCCTCCCTCCTCCTTCCTCCTCCCTCCTCATCCATCTCTCCTCCATCCTCCCCCCTTATCCCTCCACCATCCTCCCCCTTCTCCCTCCTAATCCATCCTCCTCCCTCCCATCACTCCTCCTCCCTCCTCATCCCTCCTCCTTCCTCTTCCTCCCTCCTCCTCCATCCCCATCACTCCTCCTCCCCCCAATACACATCTGCCCCCCCCCTCCCATCTTTTATTAAAGGGAGATATTGAGTAGTCTTGTGAGAGGTTTATGTCGACCGCTCCTGCGTCAGAGGGCAGGTGACCCTGCAGTCGGAGCTGAAGCTCCCTAAACAGTCCCTACACAATAAATGAATGTCACATGGCGTTGTGTCAGCCAATCAGTGCAGGAGGAGCGATGGGAGGCTCATTGTCATTCACTCCCTGGCTCCCTGCATCGGAGCGCTACCGGGTCCGCCACACGTAGACAACAACACACACACTTCCAACAATACTTTGTCTCTCTCCCTCTCTGTCTCTCCTCTCTCTCTCTCTATCAATCTCTATGTCTCTCCATCGATCTCTCTGTCAATCTTTCTATCAATCTCTCTCTCTATCTCTCGCTGTATCAATCTCTGTCCCTCTACCTCTCTCGCTCTGTCTCTCTATGTATCTATATGTATCTATATGTCTCTGTACCTCTCTCGCTTTGTCTCTCTATCAATCTCTCTCTTTCTCTGGCATAGCAGGTACTGCCTGTGCTCTCCTTATTAGGCCAGGTATATATCATATATATCATATATTTGTAATATAATACATTACAAATATATTAGATATATTAGTTATATAATATACATATAATATATAGCTTTTATTTTTTATATTTAATATATTATATAATATATAATATATATATTATGTATAGATTATATATGATGATGAAGATGTTGATGATGAGACAGCTGTCTCTTACGTCATCAAGTCACGACAGCTGTGTCTCAAGGATTTCCTCAAATGTACATCTCACTGTGTTTATGTGTGTGTGTGTGTATGTGTGTGAGTGTGTGTGTGCCTGCGTGTGAATGTGTGTGTGTGCGTCTGTGTGTGTGTGTGCGTGTGCCTGCGGGTGTTTTAATGTGTGTGAGTGTGTGTGTGTATGTTTGTGTTCGTGAATGTGCCTCATGTGAATGTGTGTGTGCGTCCATGTGTGCGTGTGTGCATGTACCTTCGTGTGTGTGAATGTGTGCGTGCGTGTCTGTGTGAGTGTGTGCGTGTGCCTGCATATGTGTGTGAATGTGTGCGTGCATGTGTGTTCCAGAAGTCCTGACTGCCCCCCAGTGTGGCTCCATTCTGCCCCCCCAGGAGCTGATGACCAGACTATGTTTGTTGCTGGGAGACCCCACCCACCCAGCTACCATGGAGGACCTGAGGGAGAGCATGGTAGGTTATATGATGTACTCACTATATTATATAACTCGAAGCCACTCTAATATTATATCATGAGGTGTACTTCTATAACCACAGCCATTCCTGTATCATTCTTGACCAAAACGACCCCTGACCCCTTTTTTCAATCAGCCCAGTGCTGGATTCAACTGAGTTAGTATTTGACCAAGTTAGCCAAAATAAGTAACACATTATTACGCGTTTAGTTATAAGTCATTTATATGCCTTGATGAACTAATCATTAACAAAACATACATTTTCAAACTTTTAGTTAAAGATGAACTCATCATTAACGAAACAGTAATTTACATTTATAGATGATTACTTAGTGCTATGTTAAAGGGCCTTTAACCACCAGGTGTGATGTTGATTAGCCATGTCAAAATCTACACTCCAGTGAGTTCCACCGTATGATGGATAGATCAGTCTACCAGTTGGTGCAGTCCACTGGATAGGCTGGTAGACTGAGCATCAATCATCATACAAATGTATATTAATGTTTTGTTAATGAAACGTTCATCATTAACTAAAGTTTTATAACAAATGTTTTGTTAGGAATTACTTAATCATTAACTGAAAGCTTAAAAACTACTTATGACTGAACGGTACTATATAAAGTGTTTGCGTCAGATCCAAATTTTGAGTATGTTTCTCTTTTGTTCCTGCAACTCGTCAATGTGTGAAGCCTGGAGCATGCACAGTGTGCACCGCAGCATAGCTTGAGTAAATTGTTAAAACTTAAAGTCATAGTACTGCTAGGCTACATGTATCTCTCCTTTGTAAGCTCTAGTAGTGCTAGGCTTCATGTATCTCTGTATCTTCAAGTTGTAGTGTTGCTAGGCTACATGTATCTCTCTATCTGTAAGCTGTAGTAGTGCTAGGCTACATGTATTTCCCTAGCTGTAAATTGTAGTAGTGCAAGGCTACATATCTCTAGCTGTAAGTCATAGATTAGTCGTGCAAGGCTACATGCATCTCTCTAGTTGTAAGTCATACTAGTGCTAGGCTACATGTATCTCTCTGAAGGTAGAAACAGTGCTGGGCTAGGTGTTTCTCTACTTCTATCTCTGTAGATATAGACAGTGATTGGTGTTTCTTTATCTCTGTATACACAGTGCTAGGTTAGATGTTTCCCTATCTCTTTAGGTAGAAACAGAGCAAGGCTAGGTCTTTATATTTTTGCAGGTAGAAACAGCGCTTGGCTAGGTGTTTCTCTATCTATATCTCTGTAGGTAGAAACAGTTTTAAGCTAGGTGTTTCTCTATATTTGTAGGTGTAAACAGCAGAAGGCTTGGTGTTTCTTTCTTTGTAGGTAGAAACAGCGCAAGGCTAGGTGTTTTTCTATATTTGTAGGTATAAACAGAGCAAGGCTATGTGTTTCTCTATATTTGTAGGTATAAACAGCAGTAGGCTTGGTGTTTTTCTATCTCTGTAGGTATAAGCAGCATTAGGCTAGGTTGTTCCTCTCTTTGTTTCTCCGTTGCTCGGCCTTGGCCCACTTTCTCAGCCTGATTGTAGCAGCTGAGCTCCAGAAAGGGCTCGCCCTATCACGCAGTGCTCAGAGCAGAATGTGAGCTCGCGGCAGAGATAGACGAGGAGCGCTCAGGGACCTGCTCTCCTCCTCTGCCTCATGGACCCCTGCGACTTACAGACTGTATACATATAGATAGATACCCATGTATGTTACATACTGTATACATAAGGATAGATACACACGTGTGTTACATACTGTATACACATGGCTAGATACCCATATGTGTGTTCAGTGATGTTATGTACATACTGTAAACAGATTGATAATTACCCATGTGTGTGTCCACTGATGTAATGTACATACTGTATACATATGGATAATTACCCATGTGTGAGTTCAATCAGTGAGGATGTCCATAGCTATTTCTAGTGGTAGAGGTTTTTAACGTTGGTAAACGTTTTCGTGTAGAATGGAAGAGATGGGCGGTGGACTACAGCCTGAACCTTTAATGTACTTTTCCTTTAGCTAGAACCTGAGACAATGTGAACACAGATTTGGGGGCAGGGTCCCAATTTACATTTCCATTGCTTTGGGCGGTGCGGTAGAGCATAGAGATATAAGCCAATCAGGTAACCACCGTTGGATGACGCTGGGATGAGGCCCTGCTAGCGAGCAGCACCAGAGTATCTATGGTGGTTTGCTGTCCCCAGCAGGACCAGAGTATCTGGGGTCTTGTGTCTCCAGCAGGAACAGAGTATCTGGGGTCTCTTGTCCCCAGCAGGGCCAGAGTATCTGGGGTCTTGTGTCTCCAGCAGGATCAGAATATCTGGGGTCTTCTGTCCACCCCACCACTTGACACAGGTGCACTAGTGGAAAAAGGGTTAAAACTTAGCTCTGCAAGGTCCTGGTCCTGTTCCACCCTGTGTGGATAACAGGTTCTGGGGTTGTCACGGTGTGCATTTAGCAACAGCAAATTATGTTCCACTAAATCCATTTAAATGTCACGAAGTTTCAGTCTATCGATTTCCTTCAAGCTGATTTACTAGGTGGAGTATATTTTACCTCCTGGCTAGGTAGTCAAGGTGGTGACCAATTACCATACTTCACATTACAGTGATGGTGGAGCTGAATGGAGCTGTGCTGTGCATGATGGGAGTGTGTGTGGATGATGGCTGGTTTAAGCAGTCTCACCTGGCCTTAGTCAGACTGATTGGACTCTGGGGTTGGTGAGGCTGCACACATGTTGCACATTGAGCAATCAATCTGTACAGGTTAAACCAGCCATCAACGCATACACTCAGGGAGAGATCTCCTGCATGGCAACATGGAGCACCAGGCCATGTCATCGTCTGCAAAACATACTATAAACCGGCTTCAACATCACCACCCAACGTCCTTTGTCTGGAGGAGCCCAACAAAAGTCACTTTTGTTGAGCTCCTCCAGACAAAAGACACAGCCAGTTTTGCAAGTGTGTGCGGTGATGTATATATAATGACTAATTTATGTTAAAAATAAGTATACATGCAAATGTAAACATACATTAATAAATGTAAATATATATATATATACCGATGTTAATTTCAATATAGATGACTCATGTACGTAAATGTGAACATACATTAATAAATGTTAATGTGAATATAATTCATTATGATTCATTACTGAATCGAAATATGAAATAATGAATGTAAATTTGAATTTAAATGAACTTCCTGTGTGTGTGTTGCAGTGCCAGGAAGCCAGTCCCAGCTCCACCCTGACTTGTAGCTCCGCCTCCCCCCGATCTGACAGCCCCTCTTCCTCCTCCTCCACCAACATGATCCCCACTACTGGGGCGCCCCCCTCACCAGGGCCCCTGACTGCACCCCCGGCCCCCCACACCCCCATTGGGCCCAGGAGTTGCCCTGCGGCCCCTCACCCAGCGGCGGCCCTCAGCCCAGGTCTCTATCCTGGGAGTAGCCCGTTGCCCGGCCGGAGCCCCACCTCCACCCTGGAGAGCAAGGACAGTGGCATCATAGGTAAGAGATGTTGATGTCTTCATCACTGTGTTGTCACCATCATAAGAGAATACTTTATTTATAAGACTATATATTATCCCAGACATTAAACTTTTGAGGGTATTTTGTGCCCCTTAAAAGTTACTGGACACAACAGTGGAGTTGAAGAAGAGAGAGAATGACGTAAAGTGTAGTACCACCATTTTGGACCCTGAGTTTGTGGTGTTTGTGGGTCCCATGATGTTTGTGGGGTCCTTGTAGTGTTTGTTGGTCCTTGTAGGGTTTGTGGGTCCCTGCAGTGTTTGTAGGTCCCTGTGGTGTTTGTGGGTCCCTGTATTGTTTGTGAGGTCTTGCAGTGTTTCTGGGTCCCTGTTTTGTGGATCCTTGTCACGCCAGCCGTGTCCGTCCACCATCTCCATTACTTTTGGCCACCTCAGCCTCAAGCCCTTTATTGCCTTCTGTCAGAACTAGGACACTACTGTCTTTGTTGCTTGTGTGTCTGATCCTGCTAAAATAGGACACGTTTCCTCCCTAAATAGAGTTGTATTTATAGATAAATACAAAGGACCAGGGACCACATACAGTATAATACAACCATTTGAAATATCACTTCTAAAAGTCTTAAATACCCTAACCCTCACCCTCCTTTACGTGGACCTGTTAACTTGACCTTGCCTTTTTCTGACTCTAACTACCACTACCCTCCCCACCCCCACCACCCACCCTAACCACCACCCTCACCCTAACCACCACCCTCAACATCACTACCACCACCCTCCCCACCGCCACCGCCCTATCCACCACCACCCTCACTGCCACCATCACCACCACCACTCCCACAACCACCCTAACCCCCACCACTACCACCACCCTTTCCACCACCACCCCACCCTCACATTCTCCACCATCACCACCACCACCACCACCACAACCATCACCCTTACCACTGCCACCACCACTACCTTCACCACTTGACTCAGCCACCATCACCAGCTCGTCAGAGAACGAGGAGCGAGGCTCTAGCGTGGAGCTAGCTCGGGAGGAGGGGAGCCCTGCCATCCCGGACCCCCCGCCCCCCGGCTCGGTCCGGAACAATCTTGCGCTCCTAAAAGACCAGGCCGAGACAAGATTAGACATCACGGCGCCCAGGACCCCACCCCCACCCAAGAGACCCCTCCCACAACGCAATGCCCATACCACCTCCTCCTTGGTCCTGCCTCGCCCCAATTCAGTAGCAGGTAGGACGACTTTATCTTCTCTACTATTTCTAACCTACCTTATCTCTATTTATCTTCTCTCCTATCTCTAACCTACCTTATCTCTATTTATCTTCTCTCCTATCTCTAACCTACCTTATCTCTATTTATCTTCTCTCCTATCTCTAACCTACCTTATCTCTATTTATCTTCTCTCCTATCTCTAACCTACCATATCTCTATTGATCTTCTATACTATCTCTAACCTATATTATCTCTATTTATCTTCTACACTATCTCTAACCTACCTTGTCTCTCTTTATCTTCTATACTATCTCTAACATACCGTATCTCTCTTTATCTTCTATACTATCTCTAACCTACCGTATCTCTCTTTATCTTCTATACTATCTCTAACCTACCGTATCGCTCTTTATCTTATATACTATCTCTAACCTACCGTATCGCTCTTTATCTTATATACTATCTCTAACCTACCATATCTCTCTTATCTTCTATACTATCTCTAACCTACCGTATCGCTTTTTATCTTCTATACTATCTCTAACCTACCATATCTCTCTTATCTTCTATACTATCTCTAACCTACCGTATCGCTTTTTATCTTCTATACTATCTCTAACCTACCTTATCTCTATTTATCTTCTCTACTTTCTCTAACCTACCTTATCTCTCTTTATATTCTCTACTATCTCTAACCTACCTTACATCTCTTTATCTTCTCTGCTGTCTCTAATCTACCCTATCTCCCTTTATCTTCCCTTTTATAGTCTTTGATTGTCTTAAAAAAATATATATATTATTATGTTTTATTTTCCTTTCATATATTTATTGTTTTATATTTGTGTGTATGTTATACATCAAGAATGTGTAATTTTACATACTATGCAATTTACGATATACAATGTGACACAAATCAAAACAAATATAGGGGAGATATCTGAATGTCTTTTTAATGATGTGTTGAGCACTCTGAATAGCCTTGTGTTTGAAGGGTGCTAAATAAATAAACTAGCCTCAGCTAACACTAGCGCCGGCAGCAGCAGCGGTACACGCATGGTGTGAGTGTGGTAGCGGAGGAGGAGGCGTTGTCAGGGTAACACAGATGGGAACTCCACCCCTCCATGTGTCCGGTGTTCCTCTCCATCCACTGGATAAAAAGCTACGTCACCAGCAGGACTCTGGTCGTCCTCCTTCACCACTCTGTGTTCCTCTCTGCTTGAGAAGACTATGGGCTCCTTTGCAGACAGGCAAGGAAGAGCTGGGAGGGACAAAGCCTTAGCAACACCTGGATATAGTAACCCATCTCTGTATCTTAGCATGTTCCTGCTGCACGGGTTTACGAGTTACTTTGAATCGGATCATTTATTCACATTATTTCATTCACAGTAGATCATATCTAGTACACTCAATACAATCTCTTTAATCAACTATTGTAAAGTTGATTATATTGCGTATACTCAATTCAATCTATTATATCTACTTCAGTCTATTTAATATTAGTTTGTAGTCTAGTGGTGAAATTAGAGGAGGAGGAGAGAGAAGGAATGTATTTGTGAAGTAAATTAATCACAAGCATCATTAACGGTCTGTTCTGTGTAATCTGTGATACAGCTCTACGTCTTCTAGACATCATTTCCACAGTTGATCAATCTATTCTGACTTGATATCAGACAGACCTGTGTTACTACCCTCCTGAGTGTGGTTGTCCGGTCTTCTGGTTAACTGGTCTTCTGCCAGAGGATTAATAATCTATCTGGAGAGGATTTCCTGTAGCCTGCGAGCAGTAGCCTGTAGCCTAGCACACAGTGTTAGGTAGTTAGTTAGTTAGTGATTGTTTTTTGTCTGCCTGTAAGATTGAATGGGTTTAACAATGTTAATCACTGAATGTTCTGTTGTCAAAAGGAATTCCAGTGAGTATCACTTGAGTACATTCTGATTGGTTCACGCTCTCATTCGGCCAATACGATAAGTTTAACTGCTCATTAGCAGTGTTGTCCCCATTAGACAGTCCACTGTGTTATCAATAATATCCCAGTTATTGATCATTTATTGAAACAGTGCCATCTATTAATGAATCGTGTATGATGATTCCTCTCCATTGATGCCTAACATCTCCTTCTGTTAGCCGTCGTCATGGTGACGGCCGCAGCGTATCCCAACCCTGCATGCGAACCATCTTGTCCTTGTACATGATCCACAGCTCTGAGTATCACTCTCTGCTCTTCTGTATCTCTTCTCCTCCCCCCAGCCACCAGCTCCACCAGATTGGAGGATCATGGGTATTTGGACGCGCGGCGAGACGCAGGTCATCGCGGTTCTGTTAGGAAACACAAGTCTATGCGGTCGCACCACGACTCCAGAGGTAACGATCATAATAATAATAACAACTTTCACATCTGCAGCCCTCTGGGCTCAGGTTGACGTACACGTACCAGACCAGCCCTCTGGGCTCAGGGGGCGTACACGTACCAGACCAGCCCTCTGGGCTCAGGGGGCGTACACGTACCAGACCAGCCCTCTGGGCTCAGGTTGACGTACACGTACCAGACCAGCCCTCTGGGCTCCAGGGGCGTACACGTACCAGACCAGCCCTCTGGGCTCAGGGGGCGTACACGTACCAGACCAGCCCTCTGGGCTCCAGGGGCGTACACGTACCAGACCAGCCCTCTGGGCTCAGGGGGCGTACACGTACCAGACCAGCCCTCTGGGCTCCAGGGGCGTACACGTACCAGACCAGCCCTCTGGGCTCAGGGGGCGTACACGTACCAGACCAGCCCTCTGGGCTCAGGTTGACGTACACGTACCAGACCAGCCTCCAGGGGCATTCATGTACCAGGAGATATTCACATGTTACTTCTGGTTGCTACTGATTGCTTGTGTACTAAGTGAACTGCCTGGCCATAATCTGCAGATATCCTCTCTTTATCTCCCTCCATGTTTATCTTCTCAAACACAACTCTCTGTGTTTTTGTCTTTCTCACTCTCCTATTGTTCTCTCTGTTCTCTTACTCTCTGTTTTTCCCATCTCTCTCTCTCTCTCTCTCTCTCTCTCTCTCGCTCTCTCTCTCTACTATGTCTCTCTCTCCATCTCTCCCCTCTACTCTCTACTCTGCCTTTCTATGTCTCTCGCCCAGGGAGGTTGGCGCCCTTAAAGCAGACTGACATCATGTTGAAGCCGCTCCTGTTTGAAGTTCCCGGCGTTACCGCGGAGACGCCCTTCGTGGGCCGTGATTGGCTGTTTGTCCGCCTGGAGGAGGTCCTGAAAGAGAGCAGTGTTTACGAGGGCAGAGGGGCCGTCATCGTGGGCAACGCCGGCTCTGGGAAGACGGCCATCATCTGGCGTCTGGTCATCCTCAGCTGTCATGGTGGACGCGTACCACAGGGGGGCACCATGCCAGCCAGCCCCTGCTCGTCCCCCAGGGGTAAGAAACATACATTTCATTACATTTATTCAGATGATTATTTAATCCACAGAGACTAACAATAACAGCTTTCAACCACGAAGATATGACTTGCATGATATAAAGAATCATGCAAGTACATACAATTCATCAAATAGGCAAGCTGCCTGAAATGCTACAATATCGAAACAAGAGATAAAGTATTTTCATCTATTCTTTTACTTTTAATGGGCCAAGATGCAGTCTGAACAGATGAGTTTTCAGCCTGCAGAGGAAGATGTATAGGGTTTCAGCTGTCCTGATGTCAGTGGGGAGCTCGTTTCATAATTGTGGTGCCAGGACTGCAAACATTCAGGATTTTGTTGTGGGGTATCCCAACTTAGTGACGGAGTAGTAAGCCTAGGTAGTCACAGAGCATATTGGACGGGCTGGGGTGTATGGTCCGAAAGAACCTGTAAACCCTCCTCCTTTTATCTTCTCACCTGTGTGAACATTCCATCAAGTACCTAGCACCCCTGAGACCCACAGGTTTCAGAAACCTACAGGTTTCACGGGAGTGGCCAATCAAAATCTTCAATGTTTATTGTGAAGGTTCAAGTGGTCCAAAACAGTTTGTTCACAGTAGAGTCTGCAGGTAAGGCCAGTCTGCTGAAGCGTACCAAATCACTATCCTCCAGAAGCTGTGAGGACCGCTCTCCTGGTTGGGACGAGAGGTTCTCCATGTCTTCTATCAGGGATGAGATGTTCTCCATGTCTTCTATCAGGGATGAGATGTTCTCGATGTCTCTTAGCAGGGATGAGATGTTTTCCATGTCTCTTAGCAGGGATGAGATGTTTTCCATGTCTCATGGCAGGGATGAGATTTTCTCCATGTCTCCTAGCAGGGAGGAGAGGTTCTAGTTTAATTATTAATTTATTTAGTGGTCCTACATGACTTAATCCTGTGATTATTTGAATGGAATTAGACTTATTTTATGTAGTTTAAACACTGCTGTATCTTCCTTCTATTCACCATCAGTTCAAACACTTCTTTATCCCATCTAGAAACATCTAGAAATTAAAAACAAAAACGGGGCACAATAATGAAGGGGTTAGGGTATTAGACTCCCAACCCATAGTTACTGGGATAACATTTCCCCAATTATATCTGATGGATGGCTATGCCATTTCTAGAAAATTACACTAAAGTAATAGCTCCTAAATCTTACCTACAGCCTCCCAACCTGCTCCTTAATGACTTTTCTTTATTCTCTGTACTGTCCAACCTGTACATGCTCCTTAATGACCTGTCTCTGTACTGACTAACCCCTCCCTGCTCCTTAATGACCTGTCTCTTTATTTACAGTAAGTCTCTTTAGATAAAACATCTGGTAGACGACTATATGTCTACTAAATACTAACAATGTCCGTCTATCTGCTATAGGTGGGGGGAGACAGGCGAGGCCCGCCCCCAAGACCCCTCCAGACCCCCTGTCCAATCAGAACACTGCTCCAGCCACCACTCACACAAAAGAGCCAATCAGATGCCTGGCTGCCAAGGTACAACAAACGCATGCTAACTAACTTGGCACGCACACATACACATATAGATGAATTACGGAAACACACACACACACACACACACATAGATTAACTACCAAACAGACATACACTTACATATTTGCACAGACACACACAAACACACACACAAACACACACATACACATACACACACAAACACAAATACAACACACACACACACACACACACACACAAACACAAACACACAGCTGTATGATCTGTTACTGGATGAGGATAGTTTCATAGATGATCAATACTTAATAGTACAGGATAGTTTGTAGATGATAGATGATCAATACTTTATAGAAGAAGATAGTTTGTAAATGAAAGATGATCAATACTTTATAGAAAAATATAGTTTGTAAATGAAAGATGATCAATACATTATAGTAGAGGATAGTTTCTAGATGATAGACGAATAGTTTGTTGGCTGAAGCGTTATGACGATGAGGGTATTGAGAACAGCATGCATCCCAGAGACGTGACACGGAAGACTTTCTCACTTGCTTGGGCTCAATAGCCGTTACCATGGGAACAGGTTGGACCACTCGGTGATGGAGAACATGTGGATGTCTCATCTCAAGCGTTGCCATGGTGCCCAACGCTATCACGAAAAACCCCCCGATTAAGATGCTTGTTGTTTATTTACATATGGAGGCACCTTCTGGAATATCGTATTCTTTGCTCTGCATATGAAAAACAACCTTAATTATAACGTTACCTCAAAGACTTTCATTTATACCTGATTAGAAAAATCTATCCAGCCACACATGCACATCTCTCTTCCCTTCCAAACTTTCTCTAAATGCAGGTTTACTCATTCCGTTTTACAGCTGTTAAGTATACTGAAAGCTAAATAAGTAAATATTCCCCTATGATGTATATTCTTGTAGGACTGAGAATAAGCCAGCAAACTAACTAGTTTCAGCCTGTATAGTCTCAGGTCATATGTTGTGTTGGAACGTTTGTGTGTGTGTGTGTGTGTGTGTGTGTGCGCGTGTGCGTGTATGAAGCGAGACCCATCTGTATTGCTGTGCCTCAATACATCATCTCAGAGTGTTCCTCTGAGTGTGTACTGTAGCAGTGTGTGAAGCACAATGAACAGAGTTGTTCAAACTAGGAGATGAAAAACTAGGTCATGATAAATCTCATTCCATCCATGTTCCTCACTTCATACACAGCTGCTGAGTCTAAATTATTCTTCTCTCTTCCTCCTCTCCCTGCTTTTCCTTTTTCTATTCCACCTCTTCATCTCCTCTTCCATCCTCTTCATCTCCATCTTCCTCTCTCTCCTCTTCCTCCTCCACATCTCTCCTCCTCCTCTCACCTCCTCAATCTCCTCTCCCTTCTTCCTCCTCCTCCTCTCTCTTCTCCTTCTCATCCTCCTCCTGCTCCTCCTCTCTCCTCTCTCCTCCTCCCCCTCCTCTCTCCTCTCCTCCTCCTCTCCTGTCAGGTGGTAGCCTACCACTTCTGCCAGGCAGACAACACCTACACGTGTCTGGTTCCAGAGTTTGTCCACAGCGTGTCGGCCCTGCTGGCCAGAGCGCCGCAGCTCAGCGCCTACCGCCAGCTGCTGCTGCAGGAGCCCCAGCTCCAGAGTGCTCTCAGCCTGCGCTGCTGCGTCCAGGACCCCACCACCGCCTTCCGTAGGGGCGTCCTGGAGCCCCTCATCAGCCTACACAAAGGTAGCTCATCTCTTCCCGTCTCACTCCGTATCCCGCTCTCTATGGGCCACCGTGGTTCTAAACGCTAGCTGTTTAGACCCAACATGAAGCCAAGATGACCGATAGGTGAATTTGGCTCTCTATCTCTCCCTTACATTATTCAATAGAATACACATGCACACAAGCACACAGGCACACACAGCACACACTCACACACACACACACACACACACACACACACAAACACGCATACACAAACACACACAGCACTGAGTGCATATCCACACCCACACCTCTCTCTTCTCTCATCCTCACCTCTTCTCTTCTCTTCTCTCCTCCTCTCACCTCTCTTCCCCTTCCCCCTCTCCTCTCCTCCACTCTCCTCTCCTCCCTTCTCCTCCTCCAGAGGGGAAGCTTCCAGAGGAGGACTTCATCATCCTGGTGGACAGCCTTAATGAGGCAGAGTTCCACAAGCCTGATCACGGTGACACCATCGCCTCATTCATCACCAGCATCACATCCAGGTTCCCTCCCTGGCTCAAGATGCTGGTGACCGTCCGCACCGCCCTGGTGGTGAGTATGCCTCCTTCCTGTTGGACACTTCCTGTTGTTTCACCCCATATAGGAGGAGTGAAGGGGTTTGGTGGGTATGTGTTTTTGACCAATGACAGAGCACTACATGGTGAGGCTCCAGTTTGCTGTTTGATGAAAATGTTTCAGTGTTCCTCAACACATACAGGCTGCAGCAATACTCCACAGAGTACTACTTCAGACTCCAATATATAATAGTCCTCTCTCTTCCTCTGTCTCCCTCTCTCTCCCTCCCTCTCTCTTCCTCGCTCTCCCTCTCTCTCCCTCTCTCCCCCTCTCTCTCTCCCACTCTCTCTCCCCCTCTCTCTCTCTCTTTCTCTTCCTCTCCCTCTCTCAATTTCAATTAAATCAAGTTAAATTAAAAATACATTTATTGGGAAATAAACATTTACATTTACCTCGCCAAAGCCATTTAAAATCAAAACGAAGTACAAATAACAGTGTTGGCCTGGTAAGAAATAGAAAGTTACATCTAAAAGTTCCATATAAAGCTCCAAAAATGTATATAATATAACATGTTATCAGGGATGTATAACATACGATCATGAGATTTATATTATATAATATACTATGTTTTTATAAAATAAATGATATACAATGTTATATAATACAAAATAATATAAGTTACATAATGCACGTTTTATTTATTTAATATAATATACCACATATTATAAAATAAATGTTATTTATAGAATATAATAGACCATATTGTATAATATACATTTTATTTATGTAATAAAATATACCATATTATGTTATATAAATGATATTTATATAATATAATACACCATGTTATATAATACAAATTATATTTATATAATATAATATACCATGTTATAATATATAAAATATATTTATGGGCACACCCCGACCAGGACATCATCACCCTCCCCCCCTTCGCGGGCATCTCTCTAGTCTCATCCTGTATAATATAATTTATTATATATAAAATATAGCAATTCATTAACATAAATGTTATTTATATGATTTGATAATATAACACCACAGGACATCACCACCCCCCTACCCTTCGCTGGCATCTCTCTGGACATCCTGCCAGACAGCAGTGACCTCGGAGCTGACCTCAGCGACTACATCCACTTCCGGGTCAGCCACAGCAGCCGCGTGGCTGCCAACGTCACCACGGCGACGGGCATCGCCCCGGACCCCCTGCTGCTCAGTAAGTTCAGCAGCCAACTGGTGGGGCGGAGCCACGGGGGGTCCCTCCTCTACCTGCAGCTGACCCTTGACCTCTTCCACAACCAGCACCTGGCCCTGAAGGCGGGGAACTACCGCGTAGTACCTGTCTCTCTCTCAGAGGTACTGGAATATATATCATATATCTCAAATATACATATAATATGTACACTACTATATAATATAAACACCTGACCCTGAAGGGAGGGAACTACCATGTAGTACCTGTCTCTCTCTCAGAGGTACTGGAATATATATCATATATCTCAAATATACATATAATATGTACACTACTATATAATATAAACACCTGACCCTGAAGGGAGGGAACTACCATGTAGTACCTGTCTCTCTCTCAGAGGTACTAGAATATATATAATATATTCTATATAATAAATATAATATGTTCACTACTATATAATATAACACCTGACCCTGAAGAGAGGGAACTACCGTGTAGTACCTGTCTCTCGCTCAGAGGTACTAGAATATATATAATATATAGGATATATGATATATATGATATATTATATATATGATATATGATATATAATGTACATAATTTATGTAATATATGTAATAGCTATAATGTAACACCTTACCTGTAGGTAGGGAACAACTGGTAGTACCTGTGTTGCTGTCAGAGTTCAAATATTACTATATCATAATAACAATAATAAATGGTCATTTGATTGTCATGTGACGACCATGTTATGTAAATTCTGAAAGATAAAAGGATGACAGAATCATCACGTGGTGATGTGGGTCATGGGATGATAAAAGTGATGGTCATGTGACCGTCATGGGTCAGAGTTGGGTGTTGACCTGTGACACGGTCCCCCAGGTCTACCTGCTGATGTGTCGCGCCGCGTTCCCGGAGGCGGGGGAGTTTGAGAAGGTGTCCCCCCTGCTGAGCATCGCCCTGGCCTCCCTGCACCCACTCTCTGACCAGCAGATGTTCAGAGCTCTGAACGCCGGCAGCATCCAGGGACAGCTGGGCTGGGAGGAGCTGCAGCGCCGTCTGGACAGCCTGGACGGCTTCGTGGTACCATGCATCATACCATCATATATAATACATATATATCATAAACACCATCTATAATATGCATCATACCATCATATATAATACATATATATCATAAACACCATCTATAATATGCATCATACCATCATATATAATACATATATATCATAAACACCATCTATAATATGCATCATACCATCATATATAATAAATATATATCATAAACACCATCTATAATATGCATCATACCATCATATATAATACATATATATCATAAACACCATCTATAATATGCATCATACCATCATATATAATACATATATATCATAAACACCATCTATAATATGCATCATATCATCAAATATTACAGATATATCATAAGTAGCATCTATACCATGCATCACACCATCATATATATCATATACCTTGCATCATACTATCATATATAATATGTATAAATCATATATACCATCTATACCATGCATCATACCAATCTTGCATTATATATATATATATATACACACAATAAATACCATTTCCATGCATCATTACATCATATATAATATACGTATATATCATATCATAATTTACATTTAATATATATATCAAATTAGAATACCATACATCAAACTATCATATACATATTATTTGTACATAATATCATACTAAAGTACATCATATATCATATCATGTATCATATTACAACACCATACCTCATACTATTGTGTGTGTGTGTGTGTGTGTGTGTGTCTGTGTGTGTGTGTGTGTGTGTGTGTGTAGGTAAAGCGTAGAGACGGGACCCGCATGCTCTGCCACCCCTCCTTAGGGAGTGGTTGGTATGGCGCGCAGACGGGGAGAGCAACGACTTCCTGTGTGACCCCAGGTCAGTCTGGATGTCAAAGGTCACATATTACATGACGTAATCTCTCAGCCTCCATTACGATCTGGTTATCTTATCATCAAGGCATGAAGAATCTGTGTGTGTGTGTGTGTGTGTGTGTGTGTGTGTGTGTGTCTGTGTCTGTGTGTTTGTGTGTCTATGTGTCTCTGTGTGTAGGAGCGGCCATGCTCTGTTGGCCTTCATGTTTTCTAGACAAGAGGGGAAGTTGAACAGACAGCAGACGATGGAGTTAGGACATCACATCCTAAAAGCACACATCTTTAAGGTATGGGATCACATCCTAAAATCACACATATTTAAGGTAAGGGATCACATCCTTAAAGCAAACATCTTTAAGGTAAGGGATCACATCCTTATAGCAAACATCTTTAAGGTATGGTGTCACATCCTTATAGAACATACCTTTAAGGTAAGGTATCATATCCTAATAGCACACACTTTAATGTAAGGTATCATATTCTTATAGCACATATCTTTAAGATAAGGGATCACAACCTCATAGCATGAATCTTTAAGGCAAGGTAACACATCTACAAGGTAAGGCATCCCAGCTAACAGAAGCTACAGCTTTCTCTGCCAAATGAAAGGTTATGATGAATGGGGAAAGGCTGGTGATGATTTTAGCTGTGAGCACCACTCTCTCTTTCTCCTCACCCCATCTCACTTTGTCTCCCCTACTGTCTCTCCTCCCTCCCTCTCTGTCCTCCTTCCTGTCCCTCCACACCTCTCTCTCTCTCTCTCTCACTCTCTCTCTCCCTCTCTCCCTCTCTCTCTCTCTTGCTCTCTCTCTCTCATGGATCTCTCTCTCTCTCTCTCTCTCTCTCTCTCTCTTTCTCTCTTTCTCCACCCCAGGGCCTCAGTAAGCGGTCAGGTCTGTCCTCCAGTCTCCTGCAGGGCCTCTGGGTCAGCTGCAGTACAGACAACCTTTCAGCTGCCCTAGGCTCCCTCAGGAACCTCTACACCCCCAACATCAAGGTACACACACACACTCACACATATCCACACACACACATACACACTAACACACAAAAAAACCTGTAAATACACATCTTCTCTCGCTCAACAGGTGAGTCGTCTGTTGATCATGGGCGGGGCCAACGTCACCTGGAGTACAGAGGTCCATGGTCATGCCCCCATTCTAGGTGTCCACGCCCACCTGGGTCACTTGGAGATGGTCTCTTTACTGCTGGAGACGGGGGCTCCTGTGGACGGGCCCACCGACACAGGTCTCACCCCCCTTTGTCTTGCTGCGGCGGCCGGCCATGGAGCCCTGGTCAGCCTGCTCTGCAAAAGAGGAGCCAAGGTCAGTATGGCTCTTTAACACCATGCTGGATGTGCTGTTGGTTTAGTAGAGGGCAGGTAGAGTTGTCACATGGGAAGCTGATATTATCTTCATGGAAACTCTGTCATTCTGAACTAAACAGGTTTAAAAGAGGATCCAATATGTTGAACATTCAATGTCTAGCTATGAGCAGTGTAAACCCAGTGTAAACCTAGTATAAACTCGGTGTAATCCTAGTGTAAACCTGGGGTAAACCTATGTAAACACTGAGTAAACACAGTGTAAAACTAGTGTGAACCCAGTATAAACTGAGTGTAAACACAGTGTAAAAATAGTGTGAACCCAGCGTAAACACAGTGTAAACACAGTGTAAATATAGTGTAAACCTAGTGTAAACTCGGTGTAATCCTAGTGTAAACCTAGGGTAAACCTATGTAAACACTGAGTAAACGCAGCGTAAAACTAGTGTGAACCCAGTATAAACTGAGTGTAAACACAGTGTAAACGTAGTGTGAACCCAGCGTAAACCTAGTGTAAACACAGTGTAAATCGAGTGTAAACCTAGTGTAAACTCAGTGTAATCCTAATGTAAACCTAGGCTAAACCTATGTAAACACTGAGTAAACACAATGTAAAACTAGTGTGAACCCAGTATAAACTCAGTGTAAACCCAGTGTAAACGTAGTGTTAACCCAGCGTAAACCTAGTGTGAACACAGTGTAAATCGAGTGTAAACCTAGTGTAAACTCAGTGTAATCCTAATGTAAACCTAGGCTAAACCTATGTAAACACTGAGTAAACACAATGTAAAACTAGTGTGAACCCAGTATAAACTCAGTGTAAACCCAGGGTAAACGTAGTGTTAACCCAGCGTAAACCTAGTGTAAACACAGTGTAAATCGAGTGTAAACCCAGTTTAAACCTAGTGGAAACCTAGTGGAAACACAGTGGAAACACAGTGTAAACAGAGTAAACCTAGTGTAAACCTAGTCTAAACCCAGTGTGAAGCTAGTGTAAACTTAGGTTAAACCCAGTGTTTTCCTTTGTGTTCCAGCTGCAGCATGTGGATAAGAGTGGTCAGTGTGCTCTTGTCCATGCGGCGCTGAAGGGCCACACTGAGGTCCTCAGAATCCTGCTGCAGCAGGCCTGGGGGACCCAGCATCCTGCCGGGCCCCAGGCAGAGACCAGCCCCCAGACGGAGAGCAGTGGGGGGGTCGGTGGTGATGGGAGGAAACAGGCAGCTCAGCAGGCCCTCACTGCTGCCTCAGGGGCTGGACACACTCAGGTTAGAGTCCTATGTCTAGATTATCTGGATCTATCTGCATCTATCTGATCCATATGATCCATCTGATCTAACTGGATCAATCTGATCCATCTGATCTTTCTGACCCATCTGATCCATCTGCTCTTATCTATCTGATCTATCTGGATCCATCTGGATCTGATCCATCTGCTCAGAACTATCTGATCTGATCTATCTGGATCTATCTGATCAATCTTCTCTTCTCTAGTGAAGAATAGTTCAGAATCATAGGGAGCTTTACAAGCCCCACCATGTAACCTGTTTTCTTATTCGACCCTGGTACGGATGAACCCCAGGTCGGAGATTTCTAACATTTTTCACCAATTAGAATGACTTCTGCCCCCCTCAGAAAAACATACTTGTTTATTTGGACCACTTTAATGTGTGCATCATGAAGCCCAACCAAACGTAATAGAAAACAACTTACTTCTGATGCGGACCAGTATCAGAATGTTGAGAACGTTTTTATGCTATTGTTGAGTTGGGTATTTTATGATGAATTCTTATTAATGTTAATTTAATTAAGGCTGGGCAATATTAGATCAAACATGACAATTTATAGTAAATACTTTATATTAACACTATGAGTATATCATAAAAGTATCATGAAGTTCGAAGACCAACTGTACAATAATGTGAAGTACCAGATATCAGACTAGATAAAAATATACAGTATCATCACAGCACATTTGTCATCCCATTCTCTGGGTCTACACATGTACATATACACGTCATTAGTGTGTTGAGCCGTTGTCTTCCCCATCAGGTGGTGAAGTTGTTGTTGGAGGAGGAGCAGATGGTGCAGATGGAGCTCCAAGACTCACTCTGGGGAGAAACAGGTTCGCTCTCTCATTCTCACACACACATAATGTTTCCTCTGTGGTCTTCATAAGCATGTGTGATGGATGAAGGCATGCCTCTTGCTTGTCAGGCTGATGGATTGGTAGTTAGTTTAGATAGTTAGCTGATGGGTGGGCAGTTAGGTTAGAGGGTTAGCTGACGGATGGGTAGTTATTGTAGTGTAGAGGGTAAGCTGATGGGTAGTTAGTGTAGAGGGTTAGCTGATGGATGGTAGTTAGTGTAGAGGGTTAGCTGATGGATGGATGGGTAGTTAGTGTAGAGGGTTAACTGATGGATGGTTAGTTAGTGTTGAGGATTAGCTGATGGATGGTAGTTAGTGTAGTGGGTTATCTGATGGATGGTAGTTAGGGTGGAGGGTTGGATGATGGATGGGTAGTAAGTGTAAAGGGTTAACTGATGGATGGGTTCTAGCTCTGGTGTAGCTATTGTTAAGCTGCAATAGAGAGAGAAAGGGGAGAGAGATAAAGGGAGAGAGAGCGGTGAAAGGTGAGAGAGAGATAGAGAAAAAGAGAGAGACGTTGAGAGAGATGAAAGGAGAAAGAGAGAAAGGGAGAGAGAGATGAAAGGGGAGAGAGAGAGATAGTTTTCAGAATGTATTGTAGATTCAATCTTTTCCTTTAAAGCTCTATTTTTATACACTCTGTAGTCACATTCAAACACTTTTTATACTTTGTTTACTTCATGAACAAATTCAGTAGATGAGCAATGTACCTGAAGATTGTCCTCATTTAGTCTTTTACTGGTCCTTTTCTAAATGACCACTAGAGTAGCACATCTGAAATTCCTAAAATAGCCAACTCAGGGAATCAGAGCCCTCATTATGGGATGGAGACACAGACCATAGTTCTCTGTTACAGTACACAGTAACAGAGACGAGGAATTAAAACCAAAATCAGCCAAAAAGTATTTTAAAATCCCCTCAAAAGTACTTCAAGTGTGCGTGTATGTGTGTCTATGTGTGTGTGTGTGTGTGTGTGTGTGTGTGTGTGTGTGTATTCTGTGTGTGTATTCTGTGCGTGTGTGTATTGTGTGTGTGTGTGTGTGAGTGTGTGTATTCTGTGTGTGTTTTTTCTGTGTGCGTATGTGTCTTTGTGCGTGTGTGTGTCTTTCTGGGTGTGTGCGTGTGTGTGTGTGGGTGTGTGCGTCACACATGGTCCATGTTGCGCAGATACTTTCTCTATCTTTTGTTTCTATATTGTAGCACTTTAAATCAGTTTGCCTAAATTAAATGTATGTACGTAAAGGATTTTTGCACCTTTTGGGTTTTATCTTCATTGTTGAATACACTCATTGTAACTCTGGACAAAAGTGCAGGCTGAATAAATGTAATGTAATGTAATGACCGTGTGTGTGTGTGTGTGTGTGTGTGTGTGCACGTGTATGTGTGTAGCGCTCAGTGCGGCAGCCTCCAGAGGTCGATCAGAGATGTGCGTCTTCCTGCTGGAGAGAGGGGCGCAGCTAGAGACGGTCAATCAGAAAGGAATGACCCCCCTGCTGCTGGCGGTCAAACATGAACACACACAGGTTGAGACACACACACACACACACACACACAAACACAAACACACAGAGGTAACGACACACACACATGCACGCACCACGCACGTACACACAGACACACACACACACACACAAACACACTCTAGTATTGATGTGAACGTTGAGTGTTAACCAGCTGTGTGTG
Source organism: Lota lota (assembly GCA_026745465.1). Taxonomy (NCBI): domain Eukaryota; kingdom Metazoa; phylum Chordata; class Actinopteri; order Gadiformes; family Lotidae; genus Lota; species Lota lota. The sequence goes on along the minus strand of JACYXH010000659.1, from coordinate 15,181,885 downwards.
ATGCTGGTTGAGTTGTGTAAACCAGTCTTTGTGTGTTAACCAGGTGTGGGAGGTGCTGCTTAAGATGTGTTAACTAGTCTGTGTGTGTTAACCAGGTGTGGGAGGTGCTGCTTAAGGTGTGTTAACTAAGTCTGTGTGTGTTAACCAGGTGTGTGCGTTGCTGCTTAAGGTGTGTTAACTAGTCTGTGCATGATAACCAGGTGTGGGAGGTGCTGGTTAATGTGTGTTAACTAGTCTGTGCATGATAACCAGGTGTGTGCGTTGCTGCTAAAGGTGTGTTAACTAGTCTGTGCATGATAACCAGGTGTGGGAGGTGCTGGTTAATGTGTGTTAACTAGTCTGTGCATGATAACCAGGTGTGTGAGGTGCTGGTTGAGGCGTGTTAACTAGTCTGAGTGTGTTCACCAGGTGTGTGAGCTGCTGGTTAAACGCGGTGCTGATGTGAACGCCAGCGACCAGCAGGGTCGATCTCCCCTGATGCTGGCTGCCGGTGACGGACAGCTGAGTACCGTGGAGCTGCTGCTGGCTGAAGGTGGGGTTGTGGTTCGCCATTGTGACTTGAGGACCTGAGCTGGTTGTGTATCTGATGGGTGGAGAACATTCTCCTACACTCTGTATAGACACACACACACACACACTGCTATTATAAAACACGCTGAATATCGAATATGATCATACAATAAGACATGACTGTTAGATCTGTGGTATTTATATCACGTTATATGAAGTGTTGATAGGGAACAGCAATGTCACAATGTACAGTAAATCCGTCTAGGAGTAATTGTTCTAGAAGAGTGGAGGCGGGTTATCAGAGGGCGGGGGGTTGAGTAATGGTCGTTACCCACACAATGAGTGTGTGTTCTGGGTTGTGTTCCCAGGGGCGTCTATCTGCTCTGTGGACCAGGGGGGGCTGACAGGGCTGGGCTGGGCGTGTCTGAAGGGCCACAAAAGCATCGTTCAGCTACTGGTTGACCGAGGAGTCAGCCTGGACACTGCTGATAAACATGGACGCACACCGCTTGACCTCGCAGCTATGAACGGAGACGCAGACACAGTGAGGAACTGGCGGGGGAGGAAGGGATGGGCTGCACACTGATTTTTAGGTTGATGGTAGATGGTAGGTGGTAAATGGTAGGTGGTAGATGATAGGGGGTAGGTGGTAAATGGTAGGTGGTAGATGATAGGGGGTAGGTGGTAAATGGTAGGTGGTAGATGATAGGGGGTAGGTGGTAAATGGTAGGTGGTAGATGGTAGGGGGTAGATGATAGGGGGTAGGTGGTAGATGGTAGGGGGTAGATGATAGATGGTAGGTGGTAGGAGATAGGTAGTAGATGGTAGGTGGTAGGGGATATATGGTAGGTGGTAGATGCTATATGGTAGATGGTAGGGGGTAGATGGTAGGGGGTAGATGGTAGGTGGTAGGGGGTAGATGGTAGGAGGTAGATGGTTGGTGGTAGGGGGTAGATGGTAGGTGGTAGGGGATATATGGTAGGTGGTAGATGCTATATGGTAGATGGTAGGGGGTAGATGGTAGGTGGTAGATGGTAGGGGGTAGATGGTAGGTGGTAGGGGGTAGATGGTAGGAGGTAGATGGTTGGTGGTAGGGGGTAGATGGTAGGTGGTAGATGGTGGATGGTAGGGGGTAGATGGTAGGTGATACATGGTAGGTGATAGATGGTAGGTGTTAGGGGGTAGGTGGATAGCCGCCATCTCCGCACCTGCTACTCATCCAACCTCCAGACCTATCCCCACCCAGGTTTATTGTGTTCCAGGTGAGCTACCTTGTTGAGCAGGGGGCAGGGGGGGACAAGGAAACCAGTGGTTCCAGAGCTCTAGAGAGACACACCCCTGCCCTGGTCACGTCTCTGAAGAAAGGGTCCAAGATGGGTACGTACCCCCTTCCCACCACATTATGTGACCCTGCCTGGCTCAGTCTACAGTCTAACACTGCATCATGTGACCCAGTCTACAGTCTGACAACACGTCCCATCCAGTTTCACGAGGTCAAAAATAAATAAATCATTTAAGAGTGAAAGTGATGAGTTGATGCTAGCGTTCGCCATCGAGAATTGAAGCTCAGCGATTAGTTTTGTCTCGGACAGAGCCGGGAGGTGGAGCGCCTTCCGCCAACTACTAACAGCGCTGCTAGTAGCTGACGGAGCTCCAGGAGGGCTGCTAGTAGCTGGCGGAGCTCCATGAAGGCTGGGGAGTCTGCCAAGAGACCATCGTTTTACACTAAAGACAGTAAACTAAAGACAATAGTTGAAACCACAAATTCAGACTCAGATTACCTTATTAATCCTGGGGGATTATTAACCTCTGATGAGGAAGGCTATAGTTTAGACCCGAGACAGTAGACCAAGGACAGAACCCAGACCCCAGTATTCCTCTATTGGTAAACAGAGTATGTCATATACAGATTGTATATCATATAAAGACTGTATTTGGTATACTTATGTACGGTGTGTCTCCAGTCTGAGGTGAAGGTGTTCAAAACTTGTTAATTCACACCATCTATCCTTTCTTGTTCTCCTCCTCAAGGCTACAGAACGGCTCCACATGACCGATCAGGTGGGTGATCTATGATAGGGAGTCAGCAGAAACACAGAGAGAGAGAGAGAGAGAGAGAGAGAGAGAGAGAGAGAGAGAGAGAGAGAGAGAGAGAGAGAGAGAGAGAGAGAGAGAGAGAGAGAGAGAGTGTGACTGACTGACTGACTGACTGACTGACTGACTGACTGACTGACTGACTGTTGGTTCTATATATTCCAGGTCATGCTACCTGGGCGATGGCGTCCTCCAAGCCAGACATCCTGCTCATCCTGCTGCACAAACTCATGGAGGAGGGAAACATGTTGTACAAGGTTGACCCTGTTATTAATATAATAAATAACACTATTATTAACATTATATAACTAGTTACATGGAGGAGAGAAACATGTTGTTAACGATTAATAACATTATGAATGGCGTGATTAATAACATTATTATTAACATTATATAACTAGTTACATGGAGGAGGAAACCATGCTGTACAAGGTGAACAGCATTAAGAATGAAATTATTGATTAATATGATAATTAATATGATAATGTATAATAATAATATGATTAATATGATAATATGATGACATGATTAATAACACCACTATTAACATTATCAATAACATTATCAATAACATCAATAACATTAATATAAACATTATATAACTATAACATGAGTAATAACATTATGAATACAATTATTTTTTAAACATTATGAATAGCAATATAAATAACATAATTGGTAACATTATTAATAACATATATACAATTATGAATAACTTTATGAATATCATTATTAATAACATGCTTAATTAAATGATTAATAACACCATTAAAAACACTATGAATAACATGATTGAGAACATAATTAGTAACATGATTAGTAACATGATAAATAACATGAATAACATGGTTAATAATATGATTAATAACATTATGCATAGCATTATGAATAACATGATTAATTACGTTACTAATAACATGATAATAACCTGATTAATAACATTATAAATAACATGATTAATTACATCATCGACATGATTATTTACCTTATGAATAACATGATTAATAGCATGATTAGTGACATGATTAATAACACTATGATTTACATGATTAATAGCATGATTAGTGACATGATTAATAACACTATGATTTACATGATTAATAACATGATTAACCACCTGATTAATAACCTTTTCAATAACATGATTAGTAACATGATTAATGACATGTTTAATGATATGATTAATACCACTATAAATAACTTGACTAATTACATGATAAATATCATGATGAAAAAAATGGAAACCTGATTAATAACAGGATTAATAGCATCATTAGTAACATTTAATTCCCTACACCTCCTCAGAAGGGTCGTATGAAGGAGGCGGCCCAGCGGTACCAGTACGCTCTGAGGAGGTTCCCAGGCCACACCGCGGGAGGGGACCAGGAGCTAAAGGCCCTCAGGGACCTCCGGGTGTCACTCTACCTCAACCTGTCCCGCTGCCGCCGCAAAACCAATGTGAGAACCCGATGCCGCGGTGTCATCACTCACTGTGATTGGCCAAGAGGAAAGACATCCTCATAACGGTGGTGGAAGTTATTCTATGTTCTTCAGCATAGGAGGTGGACCAACATGATGGTTTTCTACACTGTGGTGTGAACATGAGTGAAGCCTGACGTAGGTTACATTTCTGGTTGCATGCTTGTGGTATTAGAGAGCCTGTAACCCACGTATGTGACCTTGGGGAGATGGATACATAGAAGATAGAAGGATGGATATTTTTAGAAACTAGGTCGGGCAGCACTTTTAAGTGGCTATTGATAAAAGGGAGTTACTTTCTAAATGACTAAATGTAAATGCGAGGAAGCATGTATTAACATTCATTCCAGCAGCTCACCCTAACCCTGGTGCAACAGCAGTGTGCTGGAGTGTCTCTATGTAAGGTTCAGCTACGTTCATCCTGTTGAGAGGAGGAGTGACCTGTTTATACAGCTGTGTCTCTCATATATAGCACAGTGTGTGTGTGTGGGTGTGTATGGGTGGCTCCAGGGCCTAGTTGGGCCGCTATCAGTTATCTCGGGGTCCCCAGAGTCTTCAGGCAGTCAGTGAGATGAATAATTAATAGGAGGAAGGTTTGAAACATTCGCCTAACAAGACTATCTCTCTTCTGTTCCCTCTCTCATTCATCACTCAATCCTCCATTCATCTCAGTCATCCCTCCCTTTCCTTCTCTCTCTCTCCTCTCCACTATCCTCCTCTCCTCCCACTCCTCCCGCTCCTCTCTTCCTCTTCATTATACTCTCTTATCTCCTCCTCTCCTCCTCCCTACCATCTGCTCTCTACAGTAGATGATGTGCATGTCCCTGACACCATGTGTCCACTTATCATGTTAGCACACAGCGCTAGTCTGATAGCAACGTTTAAACATTAAGCCCAGAAATCTTGTGGGTCTGAACTATCAAGGTCAGCACCTCCAAATAGCTCAGCAGCATCGTAAAAGAGAGAGAATCATCCACGCTGACTCTACCCCTCTGTTGCTAGGCGGGCTAGCCTATCACAGTCCACTATTTCCCTAGATGTTCTGATGTATGTCCTTCAGTCTTACATTCTTAAACACTCAAAAAGCTTTATGCGAATACGTAATATATGGTTGTATAATATAATATTGTACATTTTGTAAATGTAACAGTGTTATAATGAACTTGAAGATAGAATGTAGGAATAGGCCACCTTCTCCTATAGTCAAGAATGATAAGCAAGTGGCGCTTACACTGGTGGAAGGAAAGAGGACCCAAGTTTGAGTCCTGTGGTGGCAAAGAACTTTGCCAGCATCAGTGTAAGTCTGCCCACTATCTGTTACATAAATAAATACAAATATAAACTATATACATGGGGCAGGACAGTGTAGTGGTTAGGACTCCAGGTCAGAAGGTTCTGGGTTCAATCCCGAGTGTCCTCTCAAGCTGTTGACCTCCTAGAGCAATACAACCCCTAATCCCCACTTGCCCCTTAATGACATGTGTCTGAGTTCACTCTCTTAGGATTCAAATGTATGATAAATAACTACGTTTGTGTAAAATACAGGTAAATTGTGAGTAGTTTCGAGTTGTGCTTCATGGTGTGCACAGCAAGGGAAAACGTAAGCCTGTTCTCTCTGTGTTAAGCCGCTTCTCTGTTTTAAGCATCTTTCTGTTTTAGGCCTCTTCTCTCCATTTTAAATCTTCTCTCTGTTTTAGAACTCTTCTCTCTGGTTTAAGTCTCTTCTCTGTTTTAAGCCTTTTCTGTCTGTGTTAAGTCTCTTCTCTCTGTTTTAAGCCTCTTCTTTCTGTACTAAGCCTCTTCTCTGTTAAAGTTTTCTTCTCTTTTTCAAGCTTCTTCTCTCTTTTTAAACGCCTCTTCTTTGTGTTTTCAGCCTCTTGTCTCTATAAAGTCTTTTCTCTCTTTTTAAGGATTTTGGCATCGCTGAGGACTTTGCCACCAAGGCGTTGGAGCTGAAGCCGTGGTCTTATGAGGCTTTTTACGCCCGAGCCCGAGCCAAGAGGAGTAGCCGGTGAGGGCAGATAACCCTTCTGTGAAACTGTAGAGTCTACACTAAAGCCCTGTCCAATACGTCCTCTACCCCTCCACACTACCCCTCCGTTCTGCACTGTATAGTCTAGACTAAAGCCGTTCCCAACATGTCCCCTACTCCCGCCTACTCTACAATACCCCTCTATTCAGGCAGAGCACTTTCACTTTAAATAAAAAATGTATTAGCTGCGAGGGCAACACATTGTATTTTGGCCCATTCAAGCAGTGTTGCACCTTGTTTCCTGTTTCGTTACGGGGATATTCTACCTCACAAAACTGATCCACATGAGGGATTGTATTTCTACACTGGCCAGTGAGTTTGTGTTCGTCAATTACGCGCTTACAGCCTCCAGCAACATGATTGGTCGAAGCAAAAGTGAAACGCCTCCTTCACTCAGATTTCAGCTTGTCTGCTCTAGCGACTAGAGCAGCCATGACCGAATAGCCAACAGCTGATTGGATGATTGGTTAGTGTAAAACGGAGCGTTTCCCACAATAAATTAATTGGTTGCATTTGTAAATTAAATAACTCGCTTGCCATCAGCTGATCTGCTAGTTTCCCTACTGTTTATAAATTAATAAACATCACGATGCCGATCCATTAACGAGTTTTGGTTAAGAATGCTGGTTAGTCCTGAGTGGATAGTGATACTCAACGTATCAACAGCCAAGCCAGCAGCGAGTTTCAGTTGAATGTTCTTGCATGTCCTGAGTCAATAGTGATACTAAATATAATATCAGTGACATGATGGCTTCAGTACACTTCAAGCTCCTGCTGCATAGTCTAGGGTGTCCCCATTCTACGACAGGTCTAGTGGTTTTGGTAAATTCAGATGCTGGCTCTGTGAGGTAGGGGTAGTATCCCAGAATGCATTTCGATTTTCATTTCTACATGGCCGCATACTTGAAGAGCACTAATGTAAAGCTATCTTGATTGATCTTCTTTCCGCAGACACTTTGCTGCAGCTTTGGAGGACCTTAAGGAGGCCGCGCGGCTGGCACCCTCCAACAGGGAGATCCGTCGGCTGCTGACCCGTGTGGAGGAGGAGTCGCTGCTTCACCAGAAGACCTCCTCCACCTCCTCCTGCCCTGTGCTGGAGAACAGCCCCTCTCATCACCCCCACCCCCACCCTGCAGCGCCGGAGCCAGGGGGCTTGGAGAGACAGAGCCCTACCGACAGACTCCTGCAGGAGAGGGAGGAGCAGGGGCAGCAAGAGGAGCAGGAAGAGCGTCAGGCACAGTCTTGTGGGAAAAGGAGCGGTGAGTACTGGCCTCAGAACCCCTACGGCTCCAGGAGGCCCGAGGGTCCAGGGGAGCAGCAGTCCAGCCAGACCCAGCCCAGTCATTCCCTCCAGACAGGGGCTGGGGGGCGGGTCGGGGGCCGGCCCCTCTCCCTGTGCGGTTCCCCCAGCCCCTTGCCAGGCCGACACATGCCCACGTCCCTCAGATCCCTTGCCCCAACCCCTGATGTGGATCTCTCTGCTCCTCAATGTCCCCCAGACCCCTACCTCCCCCTCTCCCCCCCAGCCACCTCCCCCACTCCTCCCATCCTCCACCCCTACCACCCTCTCTCCCCCCCAGCCACCTCCCCCAATGCTCCCCTCCTCCACCCCTACCACCCTCTCTCGCCCCCAGCCACCTCCTCCCCTCCTCCCCTCCCCCACCCCTATCTTCCCCTCTCCCCCCCAGCCACCTCCCCCCATGCTCCCCTCCTCCACCCCTACCAGCCCCGCTCCTCCAGTTTCTCCCGGGTCTCCGACCGCCTGACCAACCCCCCAAGCACGCTGGATAGTCTCTCCCTTGAAGGGAGGCGTGATGTGGGCACTGCAGGGTCTCGAGGCTCCAGCTCCAGCCAGGCCTCCAGCGGGACCCTGTCAGACTGCGGCCGGCAGCAGGAGGCTCCACGCCTCCCCAGGAGCAGTGGCAGCTTCAAGACCAAGCAGGAGGTGAAGCCCCGCCCCTTTATGGGGGTCATGGACAAGTCTGTTAGAGTCCAGACCCACCAGACATCTGGTAGGGGAGGAGGTGGAGGTGGAGGTGGAGGTGGAGGTGGAGGTGGAGGTGGAGGTGGAGGTGGAGGTGGAGGAGCAGCAGCAGAGGGCTTCAACATGTCGCTGGTGGAGTTCCAGATGTTGAACAGTGAGCTGCAGTGGGGGCCGTACCAGGAACAGGGGGTCTCCGGGGGTCCAGGAAGGGAGTTTAGCGAGGCGAGGGCCAGCAGAGATACCCCCCCCCTGCACCGTGGCCCCATCAAACCCAAGCGCTCCTTCATCGAGTCCAACGTGTGACTTGGCTCCCTGTCGCCCCCTGGTGGCCGCTCACAGTTTTAATGCTCCTTTAAATCCTCTGACCTTGAGCTTATATCTATACAGCAAGGGTAGTTAATAGAACATTACAAAGAAATAATATTCTTAGAATGGGTATGTGTTATTCCTAGAAATATGAATCCTAAAGAGACATTTACTTGTGCATGATATTAAAACGCATTAGGAGCCAGATATGAACATTTGGATTGAGGAGTGGAGAACATTTATATTTGTATGCCATATACTAAACTTTCAGATGATATATTTCCATGTAAGAGATGATTGGTTCAGTCAGTATAAGATCTTTAAGACGACTGGACAATCCTATTCTTGGTACGTTTGATAAATTGCGTTGTAATTCATTGACTGAAATGATTCATTCTAAAGAAAATGTTTTATTTATTTTTGGAAGCAGAGAGGAAATATTTCTTGGTTTGTGAGGAAGATAAAGAGAGTGTTTACAAGGTGGAAGGACTACTTAACTCTGTTTATTCAAAGTATTATTCGATATCATAGACAGGAACCACGCAATCCTGGTGGTACATTCATATATTCAGAATTATACTAATAAAAAATAAACACGGAGTAGAATGTTTCACTTTCTGTTTAATATATTTGACCTACCTACCATTTATTTCTTTTTTTTGGAGAGGTTTTGAATAAATTGTGGATTCTAGACTCTTGGAGAGGAAAGGGGAACTTTAAATGCCTCAATGCGCTGGGTCATGCTAGAGTGTTAAATAGAGCATTATTGAAGGATGGAACTGCACACACTCTCCATCGTGCTGGTGTGTTTTATATCAAGCTGAGTCTGCATTACTCCTTTCTTTCATGATATATAAGAGACTGTGAAATGTTGGACTGTGAAATGTTGGCCCACTAAAATGGGTTCTGGTGTTAAACTGGTGTTAAATGGCTTCTGGTGTTTAATGGGTTATTGTGTTGGAATGGTGTTACATGGGACCTGGTGTGTTTGACTGGTGTTACATGGGACCTAGGGTTGGACTGGTGTTAAATGGGTTCTGGTGTTTAATGGGTTATTGTGTTGGAATGGTGTTACATGGGACCTGGTGTGTTTGACTGGTGTTACATGGGACCTAGGGTTGGACTGGTGTTAAATGGGTTCTGGTGTTTAATGGGTTATTGTGTTGGAATGGTGTTACATGGGACCTGGTGTGTTTGACTGGTGTTACATGGGACCTAGGGTTGGACTGGTGTTAAATGGGTTCTGGTGTTTAATGGGTTATTGTGTTGGAATGGTGTTACATGGGACCTGGTGTGTTTGACTGGTGTTACATGGGACCTAGGGTTGGACTGGTGTTAAATGAGTTCTGGTGTTGGACTGGTGTTATGGGACCTGGTGTTGGACAGATATTACATGTGACATGGTGTTGGAATGGTGTTAAATGGGACCTGGTGTTGGACTGGTGTTAAATGGGACTTGGTGTTGGACTGGTGTTAAATGGGACTAGGTGCTGGATTGGTGTAAGTGGGCTCTGGTGAACAATTGGTGTTAAATGGGATTGTGTTGGACTGGTGTGTATGACTGGTGTTACAAGGGACCTGGTGTTGGACTGGTGTTCCATGGCACCTGGTGTGCATGTCGAAGTACTCTGACTAGAGTGCCAGCTGTTTCTACGGGACAGCGTGGAACCTTCCAACCAGCAGATAGTCTTTTAGATATCCACATGACCCAGGTCAGATTCTAGTGGATGATTATCATCCACGCTATCAGTGCCAGGAAATGTCAGGAGAGACTGGGATAAAGTAGACAGTGTTTATCACAGAGCATTATCTCAGCTTTAAATACCACAACATGAGCCCTAGCTTGTTATTGTGCCAACCCTGCTGTTATGATATTATTAAACCACTACCCTAGAAGTACAGACATATTTGAGAGTCATAGTCTCACAAATCAGATATAGTACTGCTCGACCCGAGATTATAGACTCTGGTTAACTGTAGACTGTACCATAGAGTCTATGGTTAACTATAGAATGTACCAGAGACTCTGTCTTTAGCCGTAGACTATATACATGTATTTAATTTTCATGATTTATTTGATAGGCAGAGATACAATCTATATAGAAAAACTGAGCACAGCTATCTGATACAAGTATCATAGTGTTTATGTGAGTTTAATATGCAACAGCCACTCCAAGAAAGGCTTTTGTGAAAATAACAGAATAAAACAGGAAGGTAAAAAGAAGGTGAACTGAGTACAACAAGATACAATAAAACCCATTTATTAGAAACATAGCTACAGAAAACTAGACATGAGTACAAGTTTATTGCTGAATTAAATAGGATTTGGTAGACTCTTAAAAGTGAAGTTTGCAGCAAATTTCAAGTGATAAGGTAGTGTGTTCCATGGATTTGCTCCTTTCACCGAAATAGCTGTCAGAGCAGAAGATGTTTTGCAGAAGGAAACTTCACATTTGCCACTTGAAGTTGCTCAGGTGGATCTGCTGCAGCTCTGTAGTCTCTATGTATTTACAGAGAGGCTGAGGTGCAAGTCAATTTAATTATTTTAACATAAGCTTTACATAATGAAAATCAATAAAATTTGCAAATCTTAAAATCTTGTATTTATTTAAAATGAGGCAATCATGGCGCCCTATTTGCTTTTTGTCTAAGCTTTTCAAGGCCTGATTGTACACTTGCTATGGATTTAATTGCTGACTGAATGACCTCGGATTAGGTAGTTAAACCGTGGGACAGATGTGAAAATATAACAGCAAGATATAGTCAAATGATTAGCAGTTTCTTATCATCTTGAACCAGCTAGCCCTAATTATTTTACAAATCTTTTGAGCATGACTTAAAACGTAACTGAGATTCATAAATTATCCCCAAATACCTATTTAATACTCACTTGTTCAGTGAGCTCACCTTTAATTATACAATTCAAAGATTCGACTGTATCGTCAGCGTCTGAAGACTGAAGACTTATACCAGGGCATTTTTCTGGCATATTTCTATTCGTTGATACAAATTCCGAAAAAGATGGGACCCAAGAGAGTTCCTTTGGGGATTCCTGTTCCAAAATGTTCACGGCCCTTTAAATATCACTTAAACCATGACAGTGACTGTTTTGACAAAGTAAACATTAAGAGTTTTGAAGTTACGATTTTGTGATTTACAGCATCAAATACTCTATAGTTAATCGTAGACTGTATACATAGACTCTGGTTAACTATATACTGTTTACATCGACTATTTTGTTAACCATAGACTCTATGGTTACCATAGCTGTACCATATAGAATCTATGGTTAGACTTTGCAATATACTCTATGGTTACCATAGGCTGTACCATGACTCATCATGACAAAGCAGAATGTGTTCCCAAAATGCAAACGTTATTATTAATTTATTCATGTGCCTCCTCTCTATCCCTGCCCTTTGTTTATTTTCTTGTTATACAGAAGCACTAGATCCTAACCCAAATCACTCATATAAATTATAAATATTCTATTTACCACTAGATCCTTACCCAGAACACTGATATATATTAATAATATTCTAGTTATTACACTAGATCTTAACCCAAATAAATGACATATATTAGTCATATTCTAGTTATTATCATTATATCCTTACCCAGATCTCACATATATATTATTATTATTATTATTATTATTATTAATAATAATAATATGCTAGTTAATAACACTAGATCCTAACCAAGATCACTGGTAAATATCATAACTTATTTAGTTATTAACATTAGATCTTAACCCAGATCACTGATATATGTAATTAATATTCATTAACAGTAGATCCTAACCCAGATCACTGATAAATATTATTAATATTCTAGTTATTAACACTAGATCCTAACCCAGTTCACTGATATTCTAGTTATTAACACTAGATCCTAACCCAGATCACTGATATATATTATTAATATTAGTTATTAACACTAGATCCTAACCCAGATCACTGATAAATATTATTAATATTCTAGTTGTTAACACTAGATCCTAACCCAGTTCACTGATATTCTAGTTATTAACACTAGATCCTAACCGAGATCACTGATAAATATCATTAATATTCTAGTTATCAACACTAGATCCTAACCCAGATCACTAATATATATTATTAATATTCTAGTTATTAACACTGGATCATAACCCAGATCACTAATATATATTATTAATATTCTAGTTATTAACACTAGATCATAACCCAGATCACTGATATTTATTATTCAATTTAATATAATGAATTATATCTAGCGTTCCTTTTCTTATTCACTGTTGCCATGTCAACAGAAGTCGACTGGAACTGACCGATAAACTACATAAAAACACAAACGCACACAAGCCCTCAGAGTACACAATAGTGGTTATGCTTGAATAATAGACTAACTAAATGGTATAATAAAAATATATTATAATATAATTATATATAATTATAATATAACTTAAAAATAATAGTTAATGAATCCTTCTAATCCTGTTTATACCAGTTGTACACCCCACATTTTGATTGGTGTGGCTATATATCAAATGTTAAATGCATAGTATCTTCAACATGTAGAAGATTGCACAAATTCATGTTGTCTTAAAGGTTTGTTTTTCCAAATAGGAAAGCGTGTTCCAGTTTTCAGTTTAAGTTTGTCTTATATATTATAGTCGGTCCAATACCTCATCGCGGAGTGGAGAGCAGCTGGAGGTGGGGACAGACGGAGTTGACTCTCTCCTCTTGAGCATTGTGTATAACTAAACACAAACCTGGAAGTACTAGTACAAATAGGCCTATCCTATGAAGGATTTCGTCAGACAGGAGTTGCAAATAAAGGAATATCTGGAGAATATAAATACTTTAGAAGCGCTTTAGTGATACAGGCTGATCTAATCAATAGGCTACAAAAATAACTGAATATGCTGAATATCTGCATTCAAAATGATGATCAATTTGTAAGCACGCTCTCGGCTCTATTTAAAGCGTGTGGTAACAGCTGTTACATTGAACATGGAAAAAAAGATGCATTTGCATGTTAGAGATGTTGCATGACAGGTGCAGGTTATACTGATTTGTCACAGTCCAACACCTTTCTCCATTTCTCACGGAATTTAAATGAACCTGCCGTAAAGGAGGCAACTCATTTTAGCCATCTTTGGTCAGTGGATTAATGCTGGGCAATCAGGACAAGCAGAGTTCCAGAAATCGTTGTGTCGACATTCAGCATTAGGTTTATACTACCATCTGGTGGTTATATGAGTTTGCAACAATTGGGTTGTAAATACACGTTCTTTTAGTTCAACCAATTCGAGGCGTTGGGCTTCCGTAAGCGCATGCGCAGTTACAGCCCCGTCGTTTCAAAGCTGTGGCGCGAAAGCCTGCCGTGTCGTCACCGCGAACGTTTAACAACAAGACTCGTACACGATATCAGCGTCAATATTAAGGTATTAGTATTAATAAAGATCATATATATATATATGTACAACTTCGTATTAAGATAGTACTTAGGTTTATCAAGATGTTTATATCAACAGCACTTAGTGATGAAGCCGGTACGAGGTTCCTCCAGACCACCGAACCTGAAGATCAGAAAGAAACCTGGAGATAAATCCTCAGAACCTCAGGTAACGTAAACACACGCACGATTTGTTTAATTAGCAATGTTGAATATGTTTATTTAACTGTTGAATCCTAATCACGCTGTCTTGGTCCATGTGTCATTAAGGAGCCCCATACAGAGACGGTTCGCCTCAAGTTGTCCCAGAAGAGGACAGGTGGGGTCTTATCCAGTCATTAGAATAGCTTTAAGACCGACAGGCTGACTCCATTAAGGTATCAGCACAAAATACTCGACCTGCAGGCTGAGTCCAGTAGGGTGTCAGCACTGGATACATAACAAATATATACACACAATAAGAGTAGTAGAAATGTTGATGTACACATTACTGATAGTCAGGAAGACATTATTGACAGTATATACTACATAATTGAAACTATACATTGACTATTATACATATCAAGTAAGTATAATATAGTGTACATTATTGACCATGATGCATATCTATTATATCTATAATATAGTGTACATTATTTACCATTATACATATCCAGTATATGCTATATTATACTGTAAATTATTGACCATTATACAGTGAGACAAGTGTCGGTTGCCACTATATTATTGAGCATACATTATATTATACAAAAGTGTCCAGTATATGCTACTATACTATTGAAAGTGTACATTATGTTTTAAATTATACATAAGCATGCACAATGAGTCCTTCCAGTGTGCTCGTGGAGGTACAGATAAGAGGAGGAGTGTGTGGTCAGTAACGTGCAGGTGACTTCCTGTCGGTCTGCTATATTTATCACCTTCCTCCTTCCAGGAGGATCTTCCTCAGATAAAAGCAGAGGTCAGAAGAAGTGGGAGCCACTGACCCGGTCGTCCATCGTAGCGCTGGAGAGCATTGTGGACCTGTCTATGCTGTAGGTCACTATACTCTATAGACCCTCACACACTCAGTTCTCTCTGAACTTATTTAACCTATTTAAATGTATTTTCCTTTTCTTACAGAACGTGTCTTAACCTGAATCAGAGGAAGAAGGAGGAAACAAGTCAACATCTGAACATCCTGAAGAAAAGGTGACTAAAAAGAGATACACATAACCTGGTATCATAAACACACACTCTCTTAATCAAGACATTTGTGGAATAAATTTTAAAAGGAAAAAACTATTCTAGTGAATGGACTCGACATGATTGTATTTTATCACAAAGTGTGATGATAATTAGTGACATAAAATGTGTCCACGCACATGTATCATGGACAAACCAGCCTACCAGTTTGTACAGTCCACTGGTAGGCTGATCTATCATTCTTTCAGTTGGTAAAGTCCACTGGGTAGGCTGGTATGCTGATCTACCTATGCTACCATTGATACAGTCCACTGGTAGGCTGATCTATCTATCTAGCATATCAGTTGGTACAGTCCACTGGTAAGCTGATCTATCAGGCACAGCCTGATGGCCCTGATATACTTGAAACAAAATAGCAGGTTTGCGACCAAATGGCACCACTGCGTTTGGGTTTCCACCACCGCAGCTTGCACAGGGTGCTCTGCCCAACTATGCATTCCCATGCGTTCTCATCTCATGGTGGAATGCCCGGAACGGGGTGCTTCTAATAGGCACATATTGGCGAGAGAGAGACAGGATATTTTGGGAAGCGAAATCCCTTTCAGTTACTTGTCTCGACATTGGTTTGTCAAATTCATCCTTAAAAACTAAATTGTTATTCTCTTTGACTTGGTTGTTGTATTCTTGTCATATTTGTAACAATTAAACCATTATTGTAGAGAACGCTACAATTCATGACCTCTTCTTGACTCTGGTTGTGTCATCAGGTTGTTCTTGACTGGTTGTGTCATCAGGTTGTTCTTGACTCTGGGTGTGTTGTCAGGTTGTTCTTGACTCTCAGTGTGTTGTCAGGTTGGTGGCTGCGTGCGCTGGGCTGAGGGTCCCTCCGGTGGCTCGAGGGGACTTTGAGGTGCTTTCCAGTCGGCTGCACGATGAGAGCAGGAGATCTTTGGATGGGAAGAAGACCCTGAGCCTGCTGGAGGTCAGAGGTCAACACGCTGACATTACACCCACACTGCTGAAGGGATGTTAGGGGCAGAGCTAGGAGTCCTAATAATACTTAAATTAATATAAGTTAATACACGTGTGTGTGTGTGTGTGTGTGTGTGTGTGTGTGTGTGTGTGTGTGTGTGTGTGTGTGTGTGTGTGTGTGTGTGTGTGTGTGTGTGTGTGTGTGTGTGTGTGTGTGTGTGTGTGTGTGTGTGTGTCTAGTCCAACCTAGAGAACCTGCTGGCTGCTCTAGAGGAGATGGAGGAGGAGAATAAATCTCTGGAGCAGAGCTGTAGCTCCCTGAGACATCAGCTGGAGGAGGATCAAGCTGTAGAGGTACTCACTCATTCACTCACTCACCCTTGAATGATCCTAGTCCAAATCCAAAATTAAATGCACTTTTCAGAACATATGATAAGATGTAAATATGGACTCAAACCGCCCTCATTAGGTTAAGCGCATGCTATTGCATGAGTTACCTAATATTGGAAGTTTGTGGTTACAAGTTAAAGCGATCTCTGATTTCATCGGCTATCGTCTGACAAGGATTTACCTCTGGGTACAACAGGCAATATTTCTGGGGTTCCAGTGTTGCTGGATAACGGATATCCAGACCAGACTTCTTCTTCCATGCTCCGGTCCTTGTTTACAGTCTGATTAGCAACTTGAGACGCAAGAAGGGAGTTGGAGTAGATAGATGACGTCTATGACCGGATGGTTTCACAAGAAGCCGAGCCACAAGTAACGTTTCTCCACAGAATACACAAACATCTATATATTTTTAAGGTTTTTCAGGTCCAGACATTTCGCCTAATCTCTATAAACAGATATCAAAGCTAATAAAGAGATTAATCGTCGTCAGAAGATAGCCGATGGGTTCCTAGATTGTTGCTCTCCACACTGACTGTTCACCTGCATGCAACTAATGCCCGCTCAAACATGATTGGGCAATACTACTCGGACTACAAACTGAAACCAGAATGCTTCCAATACTAAAATCTTGTCCTGTTATGAAGACTGAACAGCATAATAGCCCCGGCCCTAAATTAATGTGGAATTTTTAAATGAAGTCTTCTTCTCTCTCCTCAGATGTTGCAGCTGGCTGAGCGATGTGTGCTCCGTATTCCCGCTCCACCAACACACAAATACACCTCTACACTACAGGTAGAAGAACAGCAGTACTCCTTTTCTGTAAATACACCTGTACACTACAGGTAGAAGTACTGCAGTACTCCTAGATTAAAAATACACCGCTACACTACAGGTAGAAGAACAGCAGTACTCCTTTTCTGTAAATACACCTCTACACTACAGGTAGAAGAACAGCAGTACTCCTCTTTTGTAAATACACCTGTACACTACAGGTAGAAGTAGTGCAGTACTCCTAGATTAAAAATACACCTGTACACTACAGGTAGAAGTACTGCATGATCCTAGATTATAAATACACCTGTACACTACAGGTAGAAGTACTGCAGTACTCCTAGATGTCCATATAGAAAGGCCGTGTGTGTGTGTGTAGGCCCAGCTCAGCAGCCTGGTGCCCAGGAGAGAGGGCGAGGAAATGGCCAGAGGTCTGGGCGATGTCCTGCTGACTACTGAGTCCCTGCAGGACGCTCGCCATCTGCTGGCCAACGCTGGACACTACACAGACGGGCTGCTCTCTACTGGACCTACAAACCATCTGACCCAGTAGACCTACCACAGATCTGACCCAGTAGACCTACCAGCGAGCTGACAGGCTTACCAGAAAGCTTACCAAGTAGGTCCACCAGAAGTTGTCCTAGTAGGCCTACCAGCCATCTGACCTAGTAGACCTACCAGAGAGCTGTCCTAGTAGACTTACCACAGACCAGACCTAGTAGGCCTACCAGAGATCGGTCAGAGGTAACCCAGTCCTTGTTCCCCAGAGAGCTCCACTAGGAACTGCCGTTTCTACAGTTACGTTGGATCTATGATCTTCCCCGGTTTTGTCCAGGCTGACCTTGACAAGTAGATTATCCTTTATTTTAGTTAGTGTTTATGAAGCTTTGCCTTGAGCATATCATGCTAAGATTCATTATGCTATGTTGCTTAGGTCTTATTTTAATGATTTATGTGTCCAGTCCAAAGCTAATTGTGTTTGTTTCTAAAGTAATACACGTTCATTAAAAGGAAAAATAACTTTTCTGTTGTTTTTTGTTTTTATATTACATCATTGTAAAAAAGAATATGCAAACAACATACAAATCCTGTCAGTCCACCGATTGAACCTCTTAAATAAAGTGCAGAGTTGAATACACTCACAAACAAACAGCCTTACAAACGAACAAGATTACCTTTTAATCCATTTGGAAACCTAAAGGTGGATGGGACACTGGGGATCGAACCCAGAACATTTTAGCCAGAGTCCCTAACCCGCAGTCTCTGCACTGTGCTAGGCATCCAGTATTTCTCGTTAGTACCAGAAGGTGGCGGTGTTTACCAGTTGATTTTGAAGTTTCCCTTTGAAAGGAAATCAATGAATTAACTTTATATAAACAATGTAATTACAATGAATTATATTTCATTGTTAAAGACACTATTTGAGTTATCCATTTATTTACTAAAAGCTTTAAATTGTATTTTTTTTAAAGGATGATAATGGTGCACTAAGCATCCATACATTTGATAAAAAGCAACTATATCATAAATTAAGCCATAGTGGTTTAAAAAAGATTTTTTAATGTAAAGGTTTTATTTTACATGTTGAGTTATTTAGAGTCATAGCTGGGATTCTACAATAATAGTCAGCTTTTTCTATTGTATAATCAAATCTAAATGTCACTTATAAAATAACATGTTATTAAATGTGTTTTGTCTGACCATTTTAATTTGAAGTTAATATATAACTAGGAACGTTTTATAACAAATTAATTTGTAATCTGTAATCAAATCCAAATGTTTTGGTAAAATATGTGGTTATATAGTATTTATAAATATTAAATAGAAATGTAACATTCAGTGAAATGTAGCCTATGTAATAAATGTATTTGCTGTCTCCTTTTGACTTAGTGAAAGAAGTTCCTATATAATTTAGAAAACACCGTAATGACAAAAGTAGTCTGACATATAACTACACATAACAAAAAATATTAACTAAATAGTTAATAATAATAAAAGTGTCTGATGGAAAATCTAAATCATATTTATTACCCATGATGTATTGCATATCATTACAGTTGTATGAGTCATTGCCCCCCCCCCCCCCCCCCCCCCAGTTAAACATGCACAGAAGTTCCACTTTTGGTTTGATAGAGGTAGGGAGGCCCCCTCCTCTCACTGCACACTCACCTTGGGAACTACAGGTTTCTCTAACTAAAGCTAGACTCAAAACTAATTAAC